>JAUZNC010040091.1:0-17858 GCA_034780395.1 Vannuccia rotundouncinata | reverse complement strand
TATTTAACTATTTCACTACTTGTTAAAAAAGTTTACTTTTAAAAAAAATTAAGAATTATTCTGAATAAAATTTGTATAATGATTTATATAGAAATTTTCAATTTTTCTGACTTATATATAATTTGAAATTAGTAAAGTATTATAAAAAATAATGTGATATCTAAATGTTCAATTATTACTTGCGAGTAATTTAATTAAGTAACACATTTTGAAACTTTTATTAAATGTCAATGTAAAGGTTCATTTCAATACTTTTTAACATTTTTCATTATAATTTTATTCCACTCATTTAAAAAATTGGTTATAAAAATGTATAAGAACTACTAATAAGTAGTATAACTTATTTAAAAAAAGTAATATATCTTATTTTTAATACCAATTCAATATAAAATGTATTATTTAGTTGAGCAATAAAGATTTTTCATTTATATTTACTTTGTGTTGTTGTTACGACAATTTTAAAAAACCGAAAAAATCGAAAAAAATCGAAATTTTTATGTTTTTTTGTTCAAGAAAAAATACTACTTATGAGTAATATGTATCACTTTTTAAAATTCAAACATGCTAAGGACTTATCTTTGAATCATAATACCAAGTTTCATTAATTTCTGATCAGTAGTTTTTATTTTATTTCAAATTCAATTCCGATCTCTTTTTACTGTTTTGCGGTCTCTTTTTACTGTGTCGGTCTCTTTTTACTGTGGAATATAATATAATATAATAGGCCTTTGACCATTATATATTGATTGAATTCCCTCTTTTAAACGAAACAATCACCGCACATAATTAAAATGCATTAATAACTCCGATGAATTTCGTATTGATTATCGATATAGATATAGATATATTCCTTGCCCGGACGTTTATTACTATTAATATTGGTCAGTTTGCCGGTCTAGAAAAATATTATATAATTCAATGGTATAATAACAGATATCTAAAAATTAATTTCTTTACATATTCTATTATTTAAATTAAATACATATATTTGGATCATAACAAAAAAATTGATAGTGAGTTAATAAACATATAAACATTTTTTATAACGTAAGTTGTATGTTAACTTATATTTATATTATTAGTTTAGGTTTGTTTTTAATGTCTATCCGATCCTTTAATTAATAAGAACTCAATTTTTCGTATTCAATTTTCATACTTTGTAAAATGACACGTATAAAATTTCATTAGTTTAGGATATAGAAACCGGAATGTCCTTTGAATAATTGTTATTATAATTTTCAGTACCTAGTATCGAGAAATTAAATTAATGAAAATTTATTCAATAGTTTTAATAATATTAATTTTACTTAAAACTTCTCGTTGTATTTTACTATTTTTGGATCAACTTTCGAAAATTATTCAATAAAAATTATTTAATTAATATGCAAATAAAATGGTTAAGATGTAAGATGTTAATAAACTATTAATAGAACAATTCTGGCAGAAAATAGTTACAACCAAATTGTTAAGACTATTTTATTATATCTCATTCCACCAATATAATCTTATTTTTCTATGGTATAGATATTATCATAATTTAATTTCTTATATACGTGGAAAACAAAAAATATTTTCTTTAACAATTTATAAAAAGTTTTTTGTTGTAATCAATTGATAATTTTTTAATACTTTTCAAAAATAAAAATCCCTGAAGACCGTAAAGAAAAGGTTAAGCCCCATATCAATTAATCGTTTAGACAATTATTCCATTTAAATCGACTTTAGTAGGGTAGACATCAAAATTATAAGAATTGGACTCTTTATTCAGCAATAGGAACATTTGACCCAATAAAGGAACATTCTGGACCAATGATGAATTTACACGATAATTATATTGCTGCTCTCTTTTGTCTTGGTAAAGATTTATTGTATAATAAAATATATTGACTTATAGAAATAATACCGACTAATAACGTGTATGCAAACAGAAGTGAGGAGTTAAGAGTAATAATCTTTGATTCGATTATATGTTAGTTCAATTAATTAAGTATTCTCGTTCATAAAAAAATTTCAAATCTTTAAAAGAGTCCAAAATATACATTTAAGTATGGTAATATAAAAAACATGAACAATATATTCTATGCCGTTAACCTCGAATGGTTTAGTTATTGGTAGTATAGTTTTGTTTCTTGTCTATAACTATCAATATTTCAGTAACCGACGTAATTACTTTATATTCACGATCTCTTAATATGTAATAGAAATTTTTACTCCCTTCAATAATAATAATTTTATTTTAATTTAATTATACAAATAATGATTTTTATATAAATATTTATAAAAATTGAAGATGGAAGCTTTTCTTGCAAAAACAATCATTTTCGTCCTTATGGGTTTGTTTTCTGAATCAGCTCCTGCTGAGAAACGTGCAACTGGTAAGATTAAAATTTAAATAGGTTTAGCTTTTCTAAAATTACAATTTTGATTTTTAGCTAATAACAATTATTGTTTTTTTTGTCAAATAATTAGAATTACTATTTTAGTTCCGTCTATCTTTCAGTTCTGTATTTATAAACTACTGAAGGATAGTACTATTCAAACAGCTATTCTATTTTAACATTGATATAATCAATTTATTGCAGATTGGTGTCAGCAGTTGATGTTAGAATTTGGAGGACGATGGTAACTCAGCTTTTGAAAAATTATATTGATAAGATAAATTTTTACTACTGGAATATTTGTATAAATAGTATTGAAAGTGTATCTCCATGACAAAAATACTCAAATCTGATCTGTCGTCAAAAGAAACCCCCCCCCCACTCCGTAAAATCTATGTTTAACATTTCCCGCACCTCTACTAGTTAAATTTCAGCGCACCTTTGCTATGTTAAATTTCTGCGCACCTCTACTAGTTAAATTTCTGCCAACGTTTGCTATGTTAAATTTCTGCGCACCTCTACTAGTTAAATTTCTACGCACCTTTGCTATGTTAAATTTCTGCGCACCTTTGCTATGTTTAATTTCTGCGCACTTTTCCATGTAAAATTTGTTCCGCATCTTTACTAGTTAAAACCTGTCTAATAAGAGTCCAGTTAATTTAAGTTAAAATTAATCCAACGGTTTCATGCTTTTTGGATTATCATTCGGGGTATTTGGTTCCTATGCAAAATTAAATTGTATTTAAGCGAATAAAGCACGGAAAACACCTTAATTATCCATTTCCAATTATTAGCGGTTCTAAAAATAGTCATGACAGCATCTGGCTAATCGACACTTATTGCATGTATTTTTAGCTAGTGATATATTTTTCCGTCTCTCCAATACTTGTATACACTTTGTGTTCATTTTGTCTGTCTCATTGGCACCTATTGATTGTTTTCTGATTTAGTCACACATTATTCACTTCTCCACAATACGTATGAAAGATTTCCATGGAATTGAAAATTTTTGGCGTTGAATTTAAATTTGTAGTTTGTAATAATTTTTAGTGTGATTAGTTCTATATCGCATATGGATTATTTGATTTTTCAATTAAAAACTTGATTAATTATTGTAATCGATACCTAATTGGCACTTATTGACTTTTACCAATACTTTGATTTTCATCAAGACAGTAAGGGATTTTAATAATTCCCTTATGGAGAATTCAAATGTACTATTATCTACTTCAATTAAACAAAAATTTAAACATGATCTTTTACCATATATCCCAAATTAGTTCTTACTCACCTCACGCATACGCGTACACATCTCATCCACGTGGAATTTTCAGAAGATTAAAACTTTTTGTGAATAAAGGGCGGTTTTGACAATACTTCCACGCAATGCAACTTATGCCCACCTTTACATGTTATATTTCTGCGTATCTTTGAGAGTTAAATTGTCATCTAATTGAAGTCCAGTTAATTCAAGTTAAAATTTATCCCAGAGATTAAGTCGGGTGGATTATCGCATACGTATAAAAAAAAATTTCTCCAGGAATTGAAAAATTTTGGTGGTGAATTCAAATTTGTATAGTTAAACGCGATGAGTGACAAGAATGTAAAGAAATGGGCCTCACGCAGACGACAAGTTATGGCGCGATTTACTTTATTATACACACTCCCAATTGATATTATTACATTAACAACTATCTCGAGAAGGCTTAATGATGAGTGGGGGGAGGTAACTGGATCTCGTTATAGGAAAAAAATCTGAAAAGTCAAGAAGACATAACATATGTTACGGATAAAAGCGGTGCTTTCAAATATGTCCCTTCAATGAGTCAAGAGTATTTACAAAATTGTGTCTTTAGTACTCATAACAATATAAAACCATGCATTTCAGGCAAAAATTTTATACTGAAATCAATTACACTAGCCACGGTCCACCTGGAAGACGAGTTCAATTTAATACTATCTGACCCAATAAAATTTTTACGCAAATATATCTACATACAGCAGAGTAACACCTTTATATACTCGATCAAAGAGAACCACTATTATTACATTCGAATACTCCTTTATCAAATGCCATGAATAATGAGAATGAGGATACCATAGAAATGACTGATTTAGCAATAACAGAGGGTAATAATATTACTTTACTACTATCTCACTAACAAATACTTGCTCCGCCATTGAAAATGTTTTCAATTGAAAACTATGAAATTGTAAACCTAAGGAAATTACGATAACGATATTTACAATTATTATTTACAATTATAAATTACAATTACGATATTCTATATATTTATGCTACTACATCCTCTCTCCAATACCCGAGACTTTTAATCAATCTTCAAAGAGTGCCATGTGTCATATATTGTAACGAATAATAACGCCAGCAATAATATACAATAAAGAAAACGATTTGGCCTTTAACTATGGAAAAAATCGGTACATTGGAAGTCATAGCCATAAAAAAAGCTACCGGTGTATTTATCACCGATGGAAAGTTGACCTTTTAATTACATTCACAAATTTTATCTATTAATTACCCCTGTTACCAACTTTATACTAACCTCATAGTTTTACATACAATTTATTATGACTTTACTATTTATCTATAAATGTTGAATTGTATTGTATGTGAACCTTTTGTGGTTGTTTTGATGTACCATTTTCTATACATGTTGTATTTTACATATTCGTAGTATAAATTCTTTCTCATCCATTTCAATAAATCCTTTTTTTGTTATATAATTTTTGTATTTTTCTTTTTGACTATATATTTCATAATGGAGCATTTTGTAGTTTGAAGTTTTTTTTTTAGTTTGAAGGAACAAAAATATTAAAAATAAAACAATAGGCAAGATTATTCATACTGACTGCTAAAAATACATATATAGCACTAAATATCCTTAATAACTCCAAAATTCTCGAAAAAAAATTTTTTTTTTTAATTTATCATATTTTATTGAATTTCAACAATGAAAAATCTATGAAAATCTTAAAATTCCTAAATATCTATAATTATTGATTTATTAACATTTATCATATTTTATGAAATTTTTGGTAATATTATCATAATTTAATATAATTAAACATCGCTAAAAATCATAAAAATCTTTATTAAGCTTTAAAATCGTTAAAAGTCGTTAAAATTGTTAAAAGTCGTTAAAATCGTTAAAAGTCGTTAAAATCGTTTAAAATCTATAAAACTTTAAATATGCTCAAATATGTATATATATTATATGTATATTTATATATAAAGCCAACATATATAATATTATATGGAATTTCATCATATTTCATCAAAATTAAAAATCCCTAACAATTGTTAAAAATAATTAAAAATCGTTCAAAATCGTTCAAAATACCTAAAATCATAAAATTCCATTAAAAATGACTAAATTTAAATTAATTTTTCAAAATTTAACTAAAATTATTTTGAGAATTTGAGAAGACTGTCCATACTTTAAAAGTAAGAAATGAAAAAATCTTTATAAAATATATTGACTTTATTGTTCAAATATTGCAATACATGTATATAATAAAATAGACTAGTTATCTTCATCACTTTTACCGGTTTCATCATCATCACCATCCTCTTTTTCTCTCTCCTTTTGTTATTTCACCCACTTTTTTACAAATTTGATCATGAAATCCAAACATTGACCGTCTGATAGCCTCTCTTAGTACTGAGACCTTGGAGTTTGTAGTGGACTCCTTTTTGTTCAGCCTTTTATACATTTTAAAAATTGATGCTAGTTGACAATCTTAATTGCAAGGATCTAGATATAGCAGCCTGTCCAGTAGTTTTAACTCAAACGGTTTTCTCTATTTCATCGAACAAATTTTGCTTAATTAATTTGATGTGGAGAAACAGGAGAATTTTCTTACACGTTTAATATATTTTTTTTTATTTTCTCTTCATAACCAACCGGTGAATCTTCTTTCTGGCTATCATTTTCTTTATCAGTCAGCTTTTCTTAGCTTCCTTCTTCTACCGTCATCTCATCTTCCTCCTATTTTGGCTCTTCGAGATGTCTGTTATTATTATTATTGTTTATAAACAAATCTAATGAAGATTGGTTTTGACCCAAAATTTAAAAAAATGGAGAAAATATGGATATGAGATTGAAGCATAACGCCAGCATGATTTTTGCTGGGCCGACAATGTCTCGAAAGACAACAATTGTAAAAAATTTACTTAAACATTGTAAGGAAGTGTTAAATAAGGAATTAGGAAAAGTGCACTGGTTCACCGGGACAATGTACAAGCCTCACAAAAGCCTTTGCGATATAATAACTGTATATGATGGTGCTCCAACACAGGAAGAGCTGAATCGTATAAGACATCTAGATGCTGTGGTGATTGATTATTTAATGGAGGAGACGAAATCTTCATCGCCCATCGCCCAAGAATGGTGCATCACTTACCCTGCTTTGCAACAGAAAAGAAGTGAGACTCGAACTTGATCTCTTAATATCCAATATTTGGTAATTTTTAAAAATCCACACGAAGCCACACAAGTTGAAAAACTAGGTCGACAAATGTTTCCTAAGAATTCTCACTGCAGTCTTTGAGGATATTGTTAGTGATGCATACCTACCTATGCCTACCTATTTCTAGACTTACATCAGGCAACTCCTCACTACTTAAGAGTTAGAAGACATATTCTTCCAGGTGATGAACCTCAATATGCCCATCTCACACATGCGCAAACGAAAAAACATAAAATCTTGGAAAAGCATCCAAAAGAAGCAACATGGATGAAGAGAAAAATAACTAGCAATGGAAAATCTATCAAAGAAGAAGGAAACTACCTATCTGTCTCTAGATTTAGAGCATACAATTTATGTTTGCAACCTATTAATTATGTATTAAATTTGTATTAATCGATGAAGAGAAATAATATTTAGTGATAGAAAATCTATCAAACAAAAAATAAACTACCTATATGCCTTTAGATTTAGAGCATAGAATTTATATTTACAACCTACAGCAGGAATACAAAACCGCAGACGTGAAAAAAGGGAGCGAGAACATCAAATGTCTCCAACAGCAGAATCGAAATTCCCTTTACCAACTCTTCCGTCTACTCCATCTCTACCCCTAAAAACCCTTCTTATCAAAATAATTGATTAATTCCCGAAGTATTGTAGAACCAAGGCTCGACAACTACTTCAATTTTTAATTATTACATTATCAAGTTGGATAGCTATGGACAAATTTCTGAGGATGATGGACAATCAATAGATTATTTAAACTTACCAAACTTGTTTCGATATGCGGTAGATAGGGGAATAAAAACTGTAACACCTATTGGATGGGCTAGATTTCTTGAGACTGTCAAGAAAAACAACAGTCAACATAGCTCATAAGAAGTGATCAGAAATTAAGTTTAGTAAAACAACAAGTTGTTAGAATTTCGACCAACTTCAGACAATGATTTATCAAAACCATTGTTTCTGGATTAAGATAACTAGCCATGAAAATATGAATACTTTCACCGTCCTTCATTTCGTCTGGAGATGATTATTTTGTAATCATCACTGAATCAATATTGACCGGAATAAAACCACAACTATCTCTGACTCCATACTTATTGAAGTTGATTTTTCTTATTTCATTGAGTGAATTACGTCGAGCTATATCCTTCAATTGAGATATACAAGTCTTTCCAGTTGTGAGATGGTAGACTGGAATCTGTTGAGAGCGCAAAATTTCTAAAGATATAAGAAAATGCAAATTAAATATACAATATAGATGATAAGGATGTAAAAGATCTGCTTACTTGTAATAATGTATTTTCGATGAAAATGCTTCAATTTAAATGTAGAAATATAATTTACTGGTTAGGGAGGAATTTTGTTTATAGAAAAATTATCGAAAAGATGTAAATTACTTATAGCGAATAGAAAGTGCAGCTTTATTGTCATGTGAGGAAATTTCTATACTTCGCTTTCAAACTGAAATATATAAATATAATTTCTTGCATAGGGGCGATTCATGTTTATAGACTTTTACAAGAGTCAAAAAATACTTACAGTTTTATGTCTTTAAAGAGAAAAAGACAACCGTTTCGTAGCGTAGTAAAATAAATAATGTAGAGTGAGTAAAAGAGTAGACTGACCGATAGACAACCTTCAGAGAGCTCGCAAGAAGTGAAATCAAGAACGCATATATCTCCTTATTTAACTTGACACTCAAATCTCATTTGTCAAAATTGAACTAGTAAAAGTGCGGAAAAATTGAACTAGTAAAATTGCGGAGAAATTTAACTAGTAAAGGTGCGTAGAAATTTACCATGTAAAGGAAATGATTCATGAAATTTCATGATTTTTCTATGCTTAATTATTTCTCACTGTCATTGGAGGATCTCTAATGAATGGAATGACTTTAAGCGTAGGAGAATTTTAACATGGATAAAACAAGAAATGTCATTCTCAATCCAAGTTTTTAAATTGTAAAATCGAATTCTTCATTGCAATATAGTAATATTCGTGTCACTCATTGAGTTTAACTATACAAATTTGAATTCACCGCGTATGCATGAGTGGACTAATTTGTGATATATGGTAAAAGATCATGTTTCAATTTTTGTTTCATGGAAGTAGATAACAGTACAATCAAATTTTTGATATGTTATTTAGTATTAATAGTTATTAATAGTCATTAAAATTTTTTAATCTGATACTGTATAGCCGAAATAAAAGTAATCAGGTACCGCGAACATCGCGTTTAACTACATTTAAATATTTTCAATTGAGGAGAAATGAAAAAAGTTTTATTAACTCAGATAACAACCAATAGATGGCAATGAGACAGACAAAGTGCACACAAAGTGCACACAAGAATTGGAGAGACGGGAAAATATATCACTAACTAAAAGTGCAGCCAATAGGCGACGATTAGCCAGATAATGTAATGCCTATTTTTAGAACCGCGGAAATTTTGGTGCTCAATTTAAAGGGATAATTAAGGTCATTCTCGTGTTTTAACCGCTTTAATCCGATTTAATTTGTTAAAGGAACCTTATCCAAAAATTATCCAAAAGCATCCTTCCCTTGGATTAATTTTAGTTTGAATGAGCTGGACTCCTATTAAATGGGAATTTAACTAGTAAAGGTGGTGAAAAAATTGAACGGGGTAAGGTGCTTGCAAAATTTAACTTGCAAAGGTGCGCAGAAATTTAACTAGTAAAGGTGAGGGAAAAGTTTTACTTAGGTTTTATCGTAGTAGGGGGGGGGGGGTTTCCCGACCAATCAGATTCGAGTATTGTGTCATGGAGATCCAACTTTCATACTACTTGTAGAAAATGGATACTTACAAAATTCAAAACATAATTTTCGAATTCTACTACACATTTTAACGAAATTTTTTTTACCTCTGAATAGTGACGACAAGGGATATATCGATTCAAATGGTTTGTATAACCATTACGTTATATGTCATTGTTATAAATTTATTACCACACTAAACTATTACATTTGACTCTACACGAATAAAATGTATTAAAACAATATGTAATTTCAGACTGGTGTGGAATTTTAGTTTTTGATTTTGGAGGATGTTGGTAAGTTATTATTTTAATTATACTGAAAGTTATACTATTTTAACTTGATTTTAAGACTGGTTGAATGTAAATTAATGCCTTATTACATTTGAAATATATTTAAAACTTTATTTTGTGATACATTTTACAAATTTTAAATACTACATATCTATGTTTTTCTCACAGCGATGAAAAGGGTTACATGAGTAAAGGTGATGTCGAATGTAAATAAAAAAGGAAAAGACAGTTGACATATTGTTTTCATCCTCATTATATACATATTATATGTTCATATTATTATATTCATATTAGAAGTGCATAATGACTTGCGAGAATTTTAGCAAATAAAATTACAGTATATAGTATAACTCTTTTTTTTTAAATGTTGACCTGTTATATTATTTAGAAAGGTCTTTAAATTTATTTCTATATTTATATAGTTAAACATGGTTCACAAATAAAATGGGTAAATCTGCATAATTTAAAAACTAACCACACAATAAAATTAATAGATAATATACAGGGTGCGGCAAAAGTAACCGAACCCTAGCATGTATTATATATTTGATTTGGTAAATCCAAAAATCGAAAAATAGATTTGGATTTTCCAAATGCATTTATGGTATTTATAAAAGAGCGGAGCATAGAGTAGCAGCCATTATTCATCTGTCATCATGGCCAGATGCACATTAACTGTAGAGTAACGTGTGGCAGTCATTAAAAACTATTATTCCACCGGAAGTTATAAACATGTACAGCAGAATTGGACTACCTGATTTGCTACTGAGTCCCCTGCAAAATCAACCATGTACTCATTAATATTTAAGTTTGAGGAAACGGGGACTACTGGTGATGTACCTCGGTCTGGGCGACCAACATTTGTGAGAAAGGACGATAATCGTCAGTTGCTTACAACATCATTTGTCGAAAGTCCACACAAATCTGCTCGTTGGGCATCAGTGGAACTAGATATCTCCGACAGATCCCTTCGTCGAATGCTACAAGATATTCGCATGAAGCCATACAGACCGCATCTTCTACATGCACTTAATAAAGACGACTCCGATAAGCATATTCAATTTTGTGAAGTTTTTCTTGCTTTTTATGAGGATGATCCTCAAATCGTTGACCAAGTCCTGTGGACAGATGAAGTTACTTTCAAGACGAACGGTCATGTAAACCGGCACAACAGTGTTTATTGGTCTGACGTTAACTCTCATGAAATTATTGTAAAAGAATTTAATGTTCCAGGTATCACTGTTTGGGTTAAATTATCAGTGCTGACCTGATTGGACCCTTCTTTTTCCAAGGAACTGTGACAGGCGAGTCATATTTGAAAAACTGAAAGAACAAATGGGGCCATTGGTTTCACAGCGATATGATATTGATCAATTTTACTTTCAACAGGATGGTTCTCCACCTCACTATGCTAACGTTGTGCGGAATTGGTTGGATGAGAATTTTACTGGCCATTGGATAGGACGTCGGGGACCCACGGAGTGGCCAGATTTTTATTCTCTGGGGTGTCATAAAAATGCAGTGTATGCCCATAGTTCAGAGTTTAGTTGAGATGGTGTATCGAACTGGAATGGGAGAACATTACTCCTGACACTTTCAAGAAGACTTGTCGAAGTGTTGTGCAACGATTCAAAGACTGTACTTGCACAAGGTCGCCAATTTAAACACTTATAGAATTATCTACTTTGTTAGTGTTAATAAATTTTGTACCATTGCTTATATTGTTATTACTGAATTACTAATAATTATTTACATTGTGTAATGTTGCTTATATATTCCTAGGGTTCATTACAATAATGTAATTACAAAACATATATTTAAAACCTACTTAAACAACATTTAATAGTAGAATAATTTTATAGTATATTTTCAGAATAATAGAATAGAGTGTTGGTTACTTTGTAATTAATTATTTAATCTTATGATTTATAATTATATATTCTATTTAAATTTTTTAAATAAGTACATATATAAACAAATTCAACATAAATATATCAAAATATGAAGTGAATAATAAGTCATAATTGTCTACGATAAAAATATATTATAATATAAATTTCAGAAATCAACGAATCCGAAATAAAACGAAACGAAACAAAATCCGAAATCATTTGTCAAATTTAATATAATAGAAAACAATAGAAATCAAAGTCTTTGTCTCTTTAATGTTGGGGGGTGTTTAATTAACCACGATTGTTATTTAAATTCAAACGAACTACTCTTGACTACTAATATCTTCCAATAGTGTTATCCGAATAAATATTAAAATATCGATAACATTAACTCGTTATAAATCACATATTTTAATCATATAGTTCTACGTTTATTTAAGCATTACATAACTAAACATACAATATCTTACAATGGAATTACAATTTAGAATTAAATAATTTAATTAAATTCAGTTTGATTTTTTTAGTTGAAATTCTTAAATATTTGTTGTATGTATATTACACTTTTTATAAAATGAGCTAACCAAAATTGTTTTTTTTTCTACCCTTAACTGTCGTATATTTATTTGATTAAATAAACAATATGAAATGTCACACAATGTTGATCAAATTTTTGCAGTGCCAGTTTATTTAAGATGAACACCACAGTTTGGGCTACACGAATCTCAGACATACCTAGATGAGAGGTAAGTCTATTTGTGCGAAACATCAAATGTCAAGGACTAATGAATTATATATAGTGCCATTTTGGATAATTTAGTGAAATTTATTCCTTGATCTGAAATAAATTAATTATCTACATCATGGTCTTCATTAGAGTTCATTATGGCTGTAAGTTCAGACATCTTTCTATGTATAATTAAGCATTAATATTGAACTTTGACGATTTTTACTGTTTTTATTTCTGAAAGTATTTTTCTACGAGTTGTTTTTGAAACAAACTATAACATACTATAATTTTTATGATCATTTCAACATGAGTACTATACCTGAAAAATTAAAATTTGTGTCAGAATTTGAGGTACAAATACTAACAGCTAGACCCCATTCTTTAAATAAAATCAGTTACCTGCTGAAGGAGCGCCTGGCATTTCTTCACTGCTTAATTAGGGGCGAGTGTTCATACTTTCACTATGGGGTCCTCTTGAGCCATTATCCCGTCACGTCCATGATGTTTGTCTATTTGAAATGAGGTTAAAAAAGTGGGTGGGGGTGGGTTGGGACTGACCGTATTCGTTTAATTAATGGTAAACGATTACATTCATATGTAACTCAAGGATTGTCTATCCTTACGATAATTTAAATATTTTGTTGAAATTTATAGTTAATGAAAAAATTTTTATACCGAAATAAAGTTTAAAAACATATATTATAGTTCTTAATACCTATATTGGAAACATTAAGGTTAGTCATTTGATTATATGATAAGCTTAATGTTGATCCTTGGGTTAATAAGTCAATTTTTGCCAAATCATGATGTCGAGTTTTTTCTGAGTTCATGAGCATTTTCATAACAAACCAAACAAAAATTTTTCCTATTTTTCCTAAAAATTGTGTAGAAAAAATGCTAAATACTGATAGAGGGTCTTTAAGTGAAATTATAATGCTGGATATGAAGACTAACAAAAAAACTTTATACCCTACTTTCAGGTATAACTACATATCTGCCTGAATAATCCATTAATTATTTTTTCATTCTGAATTATAGAAAAAATATAGATCAATTAATAGTTTATTTTTTTGTTTATAATTTTTTTTTATTCATTCAGATTTACTAATAATTATTAAACATGTATTTATTAAGATATGGATGTTTATGGAAAAGTAAAAATGGAAAAAAGACAAATACATTTATTACAAATTTTCAATTATTCACTTTATAAAGACGATGAAATCATGAAAATTCAAAAAGTATAATCAATTAAAGATTTCGATATAATATAATTTATAATTAATTCATTAATTTTTAATTTTCAGTTGAATATCTCATAGTTAATGTTTAATATGTAAGGACTGTGTTCATAATATTCTCAATCTGTATATTGTTTTTTAGATAGAAGACAAACGTTATTTAATCCAAATTGTCGTGCTGTCATATTACTTCATGCAATCAAAGATAAATGTTCTGAAGCGGATTTTGAACCGACCGGTAAATAATACAGAACTATTCATTTAACTGATACCACAAGAAACCTTTTTGAAAATTTTGGATATACACACCAAGTGAAACCCGGATATCTCCAGATTGAAATTAAGAATAACCTAAACGATATCTTGAATAATAAAAAAATGCCAGCCATTTGAAATCCAAATGTTTATTATTGAAAAAATACAAAATTGTTGGGAAATGAATTTTAGACATTTTAAGGCATTAATTTTTAAAACATCATTTTAGTTTTATTTTATTTAATTTTATTTAATCATCATTTTATTTCAAAGTAGCATTGCAGCAAAATAAATATAACATCCCATGTTAACGGAAACTGCTATAAAATAAAATTCGGTCAGAAAATAAGATTTTTCATAAAATTAAATTTAGCGGAAAATGACAAAAACAGGCAATGGTTTTCATGGCATCTTCTCATTGCATTTTTTGATTTAAGAATCACCATTTCTGATAAAGTTATTCGGTTCCTATTTGTCAAATATATTAACTGTTGTTATTAAATATGATATGTTATCACATGTAGACATGTTTTTAAGTTTTATTCAGAGACATAATCTCAAAATTTTTTAATCAACAACATTAAGCAATGTAGTTGAATTGAATTCAATAGTTTAGTTAATATTCCAATTGAATCATAGAATTATTTTTCCTAAAAAAGTTTGATCCATTTATATTTCATTATTTTTTTATAATTTTGCTTCTTGTATTCGTTCAAAATTTCGAAGAATTTTTAATATTAATTAATTATTTATAATATTAATGTTTATGGAAATCGTACAAAAGAAAATAAAATAAAATACATAAATCAGGAATATACAATTATTCATTTTATAAAAGCAATGAATGTATCTATAATTAACATAAGAAAAGTATTTTCAATTAACTATGTCAAAAAATATCAATTAAAACACTTTAAGATACCATCGATTTGGCGGATACAAGTGGCAAAATAAAACATCTTCGGGACATGAATAACAAGAGCGCTGCTGAAGTTCTCGGTGAAAAGAAAGATTTAGTGTTAGTTAAGGTCGAAGGTTAGTCTTTTAAATTGTGTTCAATTTTAATGTAAAAGGTTAATTTGTTTAATTTGTTTAATCATGATTAATTTGTTTCTATTTATACATAAAAGTTGCCGAAAAAGGAGAAGTGAGATTTTTACCAATGCTCGTCAACGATGAAATTGTCAGCAAATCATTTTTGGGTATGTGATTATTATAATTACTCTATGATTATTATCAAATTATAAATATATTAGATTATACATATTATATAAATTATCTAATTATACCGGGTGATTCATAAGTCCCTAAGGCATAGAATTTTATATAAATACTATCTATTTTACGTCATTTACATCATTGGTTACTGTCTATGGTAAATCAATCATTTATTTAAATAGAATTCGAATAAAATTATTGTTTTATTGCATTACGACTGACCAGAGTTTCGAATTTTATCTGTTCTATGGTATCATGTAACTGACAAAAACATAATTGGAGTAAGACAATTAAAGAAACAATTACGAGGTAGATTTTATTGTGAGCAACCTGCGTACTATTTCTTGTATAGTATCTATTAAGAATGCGCTCGTTGTCGTATTAAAGTTTCTCATTTTAATATATAAGTCCGAATACATGCGTATTATTAGAATGTAAGATGAGAAGTTGTTTGAAAGTGGTAAGATTTTGGATAAAAAGCGGCCTGGGCGACCAAGTGAACGAGGTTATGAAATTGATAATGTAACAGAATCAGTACACGACAACCCTGTGAGAAAAGAAAAACTTTTTTGACAGACGAATGTGCGATTTATGCAGAAGGAAAAGTTTCTTCAATAAATATGTAATTTTGGTCCAAACAAAATCCCCATTTTTGAGAACAAGTAAGGCAACACCCACCACAAATTATGGTTTGGGCAGCAATGTCGGCAAGATATCTCATTGGCCATTCTTCTTCAGATAATTACATCAAAATGCTTCAGGATGAGTTTATCCCACCATTACTGGAGAAAGGAATTCTTCTATCCTGTCAAACCATGCAAGATGGAGCACCAGCTCATACTGCTATCAGAACAAGGAATTTTATGAATGTCATTTTCCAGGATCGATGGGTAGGGAAATTTGAAGTCCTTGAAGTCCTAATTTGACGCCTTGCGACAATGCTTTGTGGGGCATTCTGAAACGTAAGATTGTTGCACATAAAACCCAAAAAGTTGCTAGATTAAAAGAAATCAACTCTGAAGACTTTCGAAATTTTCCAGAAGACTTGCTCAAGCCGATCAACAATCGTTTTTTTCGGCAAATGCATTTGTTTGTAGAAAAGGGCGGCTATCATAGATTAAAACCATTGATAAATAAATGACTATATTGTTGTATTTTACTGTAATACAAAATTTGCATAATCATGATTGTTAAGTCGTAGAGGGACTTATGATTCTTCCTGTACATAATTGTATTATTTAATACAAATAATACTAATATTATAATTATAAGTAAAATACAGATATTCATACAGAAATGATTTCCCAAAAAATATTTTAATATATATTTTAATAGAAAAATAAATTTGAGTTCAATAAAAAGGAAGACTCAACTATTGCTATAATGTTGAAATGACAATTTACGGTTCGCAAACCAGACATTATATGATTTGATTGCATATCTATCTGTATCAATTATATAAACATTGGGAGGTTAAATCATGCAAATCATTTATAATTCTAATTAACAGACAAATTGAACATTCACGAGAAGAAAAAGCGACCAACATCAAGAAAGGAAGGAGCCTCTTCCCGTCGTAAGAAAGAGACTGTGACCGGAGAGGCTCCGGACATTCCATCTTCAGCTCGGTCCAAGGGCAAGCGAAGACACTGATCTAATGCTGTCCTTGTGATTTTCACAACACTATAACCATTATTCTATTGAATCATGTTCACATATGCATATATCGAGTACAAAGACACTTAAAAATAGTTAAATGGTTCAGTTCTGTATTATTTCAATTATGTAGACTGTATTTCACTACAAATTGTATTAAGTTTACAGATTTAATATAATAACTTGTTCATAAACTAATAATTAATCTTTTAAATGAAATTATATAACATTTAAAAATACAATTATTAAACAACAACTAATGGTTCGGTAACTGTAATTAGCAAATTCATCGAATTTAGTTAGTTTATCATAGTGGTCAAGACAATGCAATGCAATGGATTCATATTCCATTGAATATTAAATGTTATCAGGCTGTATGGTAGGGACACATTTTTGCGTTACCAATAAAAATTATGTATATCAATTAACACAGAAATATATATTACTTGAAACTTATATATAAGTAGTATGGGATAGTTATATCTAGTCCACCCCCTTCCGACCCCCTTGCACACCTGCTAGTTAAATTTCTGCGCACCCTTCCATATTTAATTAAAGGAGGTGTGTGAGTTGCTGATTTCATTCTCATTTCTTACGAGCTATGCACCGGTCGTCTCCTTGTCGCTCTCTCTATTAATATCTCTATCTTTCTGTTTATAATAGTGTATCCTTTTATCTTTGCAAAGTAAGTGTCGTATTAAAATATTTAGATTTTTAAAACAAAATTTTAAAATTTTAAATTTGAAAAATTTGAAAATAAAAAAATATATAATAAAAATAAAAAAATCTAAGCCAACGGCAGTTGGCTGTTAGCTCTGTATGCTAACTAAGCCTTGCGCCGGTGTGTAGATAGGACCGCAGAAAATGGGCCTATTTTGGAGGCCTCCAGCTAAAGAACTATCATTTGTATAAAGTTCTAATTTGGT
>JAUZNC010040069.1:3556-17864 GCA_034780395.1 Vannuccia rotundouncinata | reverse complement strand
TTGTATTGTATTGTATTGTATTGTATTGTATTGTATTGTATTGTATTGTATTGTATTGTATTGTATTGTATTGTAATAACGGTATTTTTTTAAGAGAGAGTGATTTTAATTTATTTTACTTTTTGAACATTAATTAAGTTACCTATTTTTAAATGCAAATCACAATCTCGATAACATCTAATTTTGTATAAGTAGGTACATGCATTTAGTATATACTAAATTAACAAAAATTTAAACAAATGATCTTAACTGATTTTACCTCTAACGCAAAGAGGTAAAATATCACGATATTTTATAAATTTCTTAAAAATAATATATTATACTCTTGTTAACTTTTTATTATAAATTACGAAATTTTAAATTTTTTATTAGACCATTAATGGAATCTTTATAAAAATTCTTTTTAATTTCAATCTGATTAAAAGAAATTATATAAGGTATACTATAGAGTTCGTTGCCTTATATAAATAGGAATCTTGAGACACCTTCATATAACTAATATAATACTTAGGTATGCAGTTTTATGTTTCAAAGTGACACTTAAGGCGCTATATTGCAGCCACCCTTCTGAAGTAACTTAACTTCTATAATAGGCAATTGCCACCATTTGGATTTAGTAGTATGTAACATGTTCCTAGGCGTCGCAAATCTAATTTTGAATTCACTTTTACAGCCGCCAGGTATATTATATCTAAGTACAATAAAATAGTTCATATACCTATCATATTAGAGAAGTTGGTGGCATTAATCTTTGATCTGAGGTGAGAGAATAGGAGTTCTTCATTTGGTATCATTTCTGCGTGGTACAGCCTCAATGAAGCCTTCTTCAAGGATTGGGACGACATTATATGTAAGGATTATATGGTATTATAGCCGTAGTTGTTTAAGTTATATAAGTTGAGGTGTTTTTTTACGAGTTCAGTTAATTGTTTCTCGCATTCACAGACACTTATATATAAGTAATGGGGGTTGGAATAATGAAAAAATGATTAAGAAAGCCGCTTGTTATTTGAGAAAATCGTATACGTCATGAGCTTGGTGGCATTAATTATATATCTATTGGTATCTGTTTTAAATGTTAAGGGAACACTTGGCAAACAATTTGGCACCAAATGAGTGTATCAGAGAGAGGCAAAATAAAAATAAAGGAAAATACAAAAAATAGTATGAAAAGTAATAATAATCGTGTTCTTTTAGATTCTATTGTCTTTTACCTTTATTTTGATAAATTCCTTTTACCATTAAATAGAAGGGGTCCCTCCACAAAATAATTGAAAGTGTATATTAAAATATGTCGCTGAAAATATACATTTCGGTAAACATTTTAACATTTACATTTCTACATTACATAAAATTATTTTGAACTCCATTGAGAATAATTTTCAGTAAAACACTTTTACCTATTACATATTATTATACACTCATATAAATATAGACTTACTCACAATTATATAAAAATTACGTATAATTGTTTTCCCTGTATAACATAAAGCTATTAAACAATAATCATTAACTAATAATTATCGTTTTATGTGATTTATTTAAAATTCAATAATTATAAAATCATAAGAATTTAGTTTATATTAAATTTTAATAGTCTATAGTCAATATACAAATAATTCCTGCACTTTATAATTTTCACAGCTTTTTTATTTTTATCGAAAAATATTCACCATAAAGTTTTTTTGTAATTTATGAATATAAATAATGAAAAAAAATAAAGTTAGTGAGCTTTATATATACATGTTTAATTACTTTGTTATGTGTATTCGCAATATAGTCGGAATTAAATGTATATTTATTCTATAATTCTGATTTAAATAAAATGTTAATTTAATATTATTTTACATATAATAATTTTGTGTTTAAATCTATTAGTTATGTATATTTCAAAGCATAAAATGGAACCAAAATTACGATAGTATATAATGTGTATTATTGAGGTCAATGAATATACAATGGATATAATGAACAAAATTATACATATTGCAATGCATTGTAATGCTTTACAGATTCGTGGAATATGTGTCATTTTATATTTTATTGATACAAATGAAGAAATAAAGAACTAATACTTATTATGTAAAAGTAAGATTGTATCATTTAGCAGCTGGCTAGAATTCATTATAACCTACATTTTTATTATATATTTGATGCACATTTTTCTGAGAACACGTTCAAATCAGAATTGACAACACATTCCTCCACTATATATATATAATGAGTTTACTCTTGGATTTGATTTTTTTTTGATTAACTTTAACTTATAAAGGTAATTATATTAATATCATCAACTCTATATTTTTATGTGTATTCGCTTATAAATAATTATAATATATATTTTTATACAAAGCATTTTCAAAATAATTAATAAATATGTGACTGTGTATACTTGTATAGATTTTAATTTTCGTGTAAAATATAATTAAATGTGGTGGAGTGTGTCTTGGAGAAAGGGTATAAAATACACTAAAGGTCAAATAAAATACTCTATGTTTAAAATTAACCACTAAAACTACAATTATAAATAAAATCTAAATAGTTAATTAAAATTACATTTAAACTTTTATTTATTTAAAATAATGTATTTGTTATATCATGTATTAGCGTACAAAGTAATTAATTAAAAAATGTGTATACATTTAAATTGTTGATTTATTTTTATCAACAATTTGAATCATTAGAATTTCTATTTTAATATATATTTATCTTCGAATAATGCGATATATTTGAGGGACAGAGACGTCGCCATTAGACAAACCCCTCCCCTTTCATTCGCAAAGACCTTATTTCAATGTTACTTTAACTTTATTGATTAAAGTTACCAGTGTCAAAAATATAATGGTTATATATTAATGGATGAGACCTCTCTAGATAAGGAAAACAGTTATATTAAATGATAAGAAGAAAAACATAATGGAGAATCGCCCTTGTATAATTTTATAGAGAATAGGGTCTGCCCCTATATATAGATATTTAAGGGTACAATAGTAGGCCTCTAGTTGAGGTAATAACAACAATAGAAAATGAGAACCTCAGTGGAAGAAGGATATGCTCAGGAAGAGGCCCTATATATAGAGGTCACTGTAGGTTTCGCTAAATCAATATTTGTGGTAAGAATTCGACCATATATATAATAAAGTAAAGTGTCATACTGAGAAGGAATGTGGATCGCACCCCACAAACTTGTGTTACACTATATGTATGTCAACAGAAAATTCTATGTTGATGAAAATAGAAAAAATGGTTGTTTTTAAAATATACTGCATTATATTGAATAATCGATTTTATTTGAATTTATTAAATCCATAGAATCATAGATTGACAAATGGATTCGTAGAGGCATTGGTTACATTATATAGAGATGTGTTTTAAAATAATCAATAAATATTAGACGGGGCTAAATAATACATAGAAAAACAACATCAATTAAGAATAACCTTATAGAACTTATTCCTTTTTTAACTATTTATAATACATAGACATTACACTATAATTACTGTTTAAAGTATAGATATATAATGTCTATGTTATAATATTGCAATATTCTCAATCGACCTCTATGAAACATTTATGATCAGTTGCATTTTTTTAATATTAATGTAATAAAATAGAATAGAATAGAATAATTTCTTATTTATATTATTGCACTCCAGGAAAAAATCTAAATTTCAAATCAATGATGACGTCATGGATGCCATTTCAATTAAGATAATATTAACCACATAGATAAGTTAAGTTCAAACCACAGACAATCCCAAAAGCACAATTCTATTAATTATTACCGAATAAAAATGTTTCTATTTCAAAAGCCAATTTAAATTAACTGTGATACCTTAACACTTTTGATTTCACAGATCTTAACATCTTGAGCTACATGGGAAGACTCCTGCCTTGTTTTCCAATTGGCTCATAAAACTTGCCTGATCTAGTCCAATAGTGTAGAAGTTTCCCATCCACATTAGTCGTCCGGTTGTGCATCATCTACTTCGCATTCCTTACTCACATAATACTACTCAACTAGTTATTCATCCCTTCTCACCTCAGCGTATCCACTTCTCCCAAAACCAGCCCCACAAACCTCCGCGCTTATTTCTAGCTGGTTCACTTTCCAAATCATCATTGTGCTTTCTCAACTCGGTGGGTACCCTCTGTAGCGCCATAATTCTAGCAAACCTAGACCAGCCGGCCCTCGCTATACTCGGAGTCGTTTAGTGATAACACCAATTTGGATCGTTGACGGCTGTTCGGTCGCGTGTCTCTTTTCTGAAATTGTGGTTCCATCACCTGTTGAAGCCCGTTTTTGACCAAGACGTTTCTAGTAAGTGCCTCTTTCTATATATGTATGTTTTTGAATTATGTTTCAAATATTTAAACATGAAACTGTACACTCACTATATTAAAGTAACTATGCAAATAATATATTGTGTAATATTTAGCTTTCTATATAAATAAATTTGTATTAAATGAAATTGATACTGACATAACATTGTCATAGATATTCTAATATATGAATATAATATGATCAAAATAGTTCAACTATAATATTAATGGTGAATTATAGTGTCGATATTTAATCGTTTATCAGGAATTAACACAGTGTTGGTGGTTCTATATAGCGATTATATAACACAATATTATGTAGCCCAGTATCAGTCTATATAGTAACCGTCAGTCAGAAATCAAAAGTGCGTCAATCAGCTTAGCTATAATACACCTTTATATACCAACTTTAATATTATATAGTGATCTCTATGTAAGTTGTAATGTGCACACCATAATTCGCTTATATTTGAAACCATTAAACTACCATATAAAACAATACAAAGTATAGAAGTCGACCCGTAGCTATATGATTTTATTATAGTATAGCAATTCTTTCAGTGAGGCTGTAAAAGGCTGAATTTCAATTGAAAGAGCAAAATGGGTACTTCCCCTTTATGTTAAGATGGCCGGAAGCTATACGACAAAGATTTTTAGGCGAGCAATTGGCTCAAAATAACGAAATATAATCTAGAGACATCGCTGATATAAATGTGTAATAATAGGAATATTTAAAATACCATTTTAAAGTCAACAATGATCTTAAGGTGTTACTTATAAGGGGAACTCTCGACTTCAAGTGCTTGTCAATCATAATGATTCTCCAGGTTTTAGAAGAGGTATATTATTTTTATAGTCATAGGTCTAAATCATTTTTTATATTTTGATAAAATCAGTTTTAAAAATTTCTTCACAAAATTCTTTGCATATTTGATTGTAGGTATATATTGGAATTCTGTTTGTCTCATTATGTAAATTGCATAAATATATAATTATTAATTAAATATTACATATGCCTATAAGTTGCAATAGTTAAATATTTGTTCAATTTTAAAAATCTTTACGGACGTAATTTTATACATTTAGAATACTTTTAGGTGAGTATAATTTCGTAAATATATAATTTTAAAAAATTATAATGATTTTTTAAGTAAATTAATTAGTTATAATATCATTAATTTTTATACTCCATATAGTCACCATAATCATGTGAACAAAGTTTCTAAACCCAGTTTAATACGAATATGAGAAATATTATACCTTCAATATAAATAGCGACAGAAGTTAATCTTGTCATATTGGAAAGTGGAAAAGGAATCATACACAAATATATATTAGAAAATTGAGATATATTAAATATTAGTTTGACTTCATCGTAGATTTTGTAATCAGAAATGTTCTCTTTATATTAATTATGTATTATACAATACTTATTTTAATATACGCCAGATGGACCAAGCCTCCATCCAAAAGGGGCAGAACAGTTCATAGGGTGGTCCCCTTTCTTACTTATATATAGTATATTTTTTAAGAGGGAGACTTTATATAGAAAGAATGTCATAAGTGTGGCAGACATTTATACACTGATTGATAGTGTGGGAGAAATTCTATGACATATGGAAGACTATATACACAATACACCAGTCGACATATTTACATGGCTTTGTCCCTTATGACTGCCTCCATTGTAAATGGTAAGAGGGAGGTATATTCTGAAGAGGCGTCGTCAAAAAAGGTGACTGATCTTTCGCGTGGCGCTATATATTAGGTGAATAGGACCTAGCTATTTATTACCTAAAAATTCCATAAACTATATTTACAAATATATTATATATATATTTATCGGGCTAATCAATTGTGGGACAGACGGCACGCTTTGTGGCTTATTAAGTCCTTATATGTGATAATATAGATCTCCCATGTTCCAATTTCATATATATAAAGATAAAAAGGGAGTATTATAATATAGACCTTGTATTAACTTAAAATGGACATGGACAGTAAGTATCTCAATAGATATGAGACTTGTGTAAATATGTGCATTCTTTATAAATTTCCTGTTGCGGATATATTAAATTATTGCGACCACTTTTGATATATTTAATGTTTAATAAAGCTTAAAGATAAATTGTTATAATATATCAGCTAAGTATAATATCATCTTCATCTTAAAACGGATATTTTTGACTCACTAAATTGGCGGCTATATTTAGTTTGAAAATAAATACACCCCCATACAGGAAACGAACACACTGTCAACAATAACATATACGATAATCATAAGTGAATGTGTACTATATCTTGGCTAAATATTGTAAACACCCCATTTTAATTTAGATAAACATATAATGCATTATGGTTACAATTATATGACAACAGCTAATCTGATTCTGTACGCGGATTATATTATAGATATTATTATATTTTTGCTCCGCATACATCCTCAATATAGAATGAACCTATGATATCATAGGTATATCAATAACATCTTAGAATTTATTATAATAGGTCCTATATAAAGATTTCGCAAATCGTATTCACCGATTATTTATTAAATTTAACAATTCTAAAGATAAACGAAACATGAATCTATCTGATAAAGACAGTGAGTATCTAATTAAATAAATAATACTTTTTAGCATATATTCAGAATAAAAATATGTTCCACAATCTCCACTTTCAGTGATGCGAACGAAGCAAACACCCTTGAGCTTGTCTCAAAGCGACGATACCGAATATCCGGCCACCATGACTGCATGCGACGCCAGCACTCTTGAGGCAGCTCTGCAGTGTCTGGCCCAGTTTCCCTCGCAACCCAACCTGACTGGCCCCCAACCCGAAACGGCCCCTAGCTTGGCAACAATGGACTCCATTGACGGGGTCAGTCTCCCCAGTTCCCTCCCGATGCCTCTAAACGGCGCTCTGGACCTGTCCACGAAGCCCACGTTCAGCCTGCACCCCTGCACCGCGGAAGACCTTAAACTGGAGGAGGACGGAGAAGACATGGACTCCAGCGACAGCCAATTCCACTCGATGAAGACAACTCCGGTCGGAGGAATGGAGGGTGCAATGTCCTCTTCGCCTCCCGTAGACCACCACTTTGGGGATATGCACGGATTGTCGGGGTTCGGCCCTCTATCGGAGCATACCCTGGTGTGTGTTGAGTGTCGAAAGACCTTCCGATTCGAGAAGAACTTCCTGCGACACATGCAGAAGGCGCATGCCACAGGAGAAGGGGAGTCTGTGCTCAAATGCAAGCTGTGCAACTACACGACAAAGCACTACAGCAACATGTACGTGCACATTCGGACACATACAGGTGGGGAAATGTTCTATGAATATATCTGTTAAATAGAAGTTATAGTGAGATGACAATATATAAATAATGTTTTATATACTTATAGAGACATTTCTACACACAGAAATAGATTAAAACATCTCCCATCCTGTCATTTAGTATCAGTATAGATTAGAACGTGCAGATATAGAGGCAACAAAACCACAATCAGTATATAATGACAGATTGACTCGATCATCAAGGCATGCGACATTATGACCCCTGGTCAGTGAGTCGACCTATATAGTATCGGGAAAATTATCCATCTCTCGCCTTTATACACCATCTGTTTGGGATGTCTAGATATCTTCTGCATTCATTCAGGTTTCTTTCAAAGTATATAATGCACCCCTCCCGCTTTCAGGGTGCATGAGTGTTTGGATAACCCGCTGAGTCTGATTCGTGATATTGACCAACTTTATATTTGCTTACTTTTGAAAACATGTTGAATTAGTGTTCATATAATTTAGACCAAAAACTCGTTATAAGTTGGTTCCTGTTGCGATCTCAAGTACATGGAAGATTTATCTTTCTCAGGAAATGTACCGTCACTTACAGTTCATTATTCGCCGAGTTAGTTTCTTTAATCTGCTGAGAACCTTTCAAATAACAACTCAAAAAATTTGCTTGTAATTACGATGGAATATTTAGAGAATTTATACTCAATTTTTATTTATTAATTCGTTATTGAAATGGTAGATGAGTCATTTTATATTAATTTTGATTTTATAAATCCAGCGTATATATATCCTCAAATGCGGGACAAAGATGGATAAAATCTAAATTCTTCTGCGCGGTGAATTAAATTTATTGTATCAATATGTTCAGTAAGTCTCAAGAAAGGTCCATCCATTTCCACCAAGGAAACTTTGTAACGTTCTTTAATCTTTTGAAAGAGCTCTACACTTAATATATGCTAAAATCCTTTTGGTGTATACCGCACATATATAATCAATCCGTGTAATTTAATTAAAGGTATATTTTTACTTTGATGTGGATTTACCGTTCATATATATATCATCGAATTATATGTTTCTGTTTTTCATCTAAATATTGACCATATACAGTTCTCTATATAGAAATTAAAATTTATATATTAAGTAGAAATTTATATATTTCGCAAATATTGCGCAATATTTTATTTCATTAGTTGTTACAATATTTGTACATTCGTTGAAAATATTAACAGCTTATTTAACTAAATCTCCTTCTCATTTATAGTTTGCCAAATAAAACTTATTTATACATTATTACTTTTTATATCATATATTTACCGTTTTCAACTCTCATTTTTAATTCTTATTACTCTTAGTGTATAGACAAAATGTTGAAATCCATTTTCTTAATAATGAAATGTTCGTCTATATATATATTTATATGTCAAAAACAAAATATCTATAAAAAATGGATAAACTTTCGCTTGAGATGACAACCACTTTTTTAAAGACATATTTTTGTTGAGTGGCTAATTTATATTGTTAACCAGCTTTAAAAGAAATCCACAGGAAAGGATTTCAAGTTTGCAACTATATATAAATATATATATCAGATTATATACATGACTATATATATGAAGTTGTATTATATAAATTGCGCAACAAGTCTTAATCAATCGGAAATCATTGTGCTGCAATATCAGACAATTATCATGATTTTGTGCAGCTTTCTTATATATGCCATTCACGCATAATTAATTTTCCTATCCATCTTAAAATATATGCCCACTTTTCGGCTTTACCTTATATAGAAAAGAGTTGCTTGGATAAAATGTGCTTTGCGGGTGGTAAAAAATGGTACAATCCAGAATGAGATGGTTTCTATATAATATTCCCACATCAAGATATAGGTGATATGTGATAAAAAAACATAGCCTAGCGTATTTCTAATCTCTATATAGTTTAATTTTACTATATAGAAATTGACTTTTATTCTAATTATGAACTATGTGCCTATATAATGTTAAGTTCGCATCTTTTAGTTTATAACATCAAATTATAGAATTATATTTTATTCCGTATATTTATTTTTCTGAAAGACTCCTTATAGCCTCAAGGGTTATATATTTTATTGACGCTATACAATATGTATATAAATATAAGATACAGCTCTCGACCGTATATATAAGAATTATTAAATATTCATTAAGAATTAACATAAGATTAGCATATTATCTGGAATTATATATATATATACAGAAAGATGCATTAGAATTATTCAAGACAATATAAAACTTGTGCCGCACCCAATATTTAAAGAATTTGAAGTTGCTGTCAAAATTGGACTTAATACCATGAATGATGATTGCTCCCTCGGGCTATCTAAACTTAGAAAAAACTTTAATTTTACATATTTATTAATGTAGGTTTTGTATTTTATCCTCTGAAAAAGTAGCTTTCAATTATGCATGCAATCAATGTGTCAGCTTCGATTTGAAATAAATAATTATGACACTTCTATAAAATAGTTTTAATTGAGTGAAGTATTCAGTATGAGTAATCACCCTTTTTTAAATTCATTTCTAAAATTAAGTAAATATTTTTGACATGCGAGTAATCACAAGTTTTTGATTATGATAGATATGCCAGACTTTCTCATTAAACGTGTCTAAATATTATTGAAAGTTTTCGTTTTAAGCTTGTTTTTTTTATTTCATATTCATTTTTTAAAGTATAATTCAACAATGTAATTCTTTATTTTAATTTTAGGATTAAATAAATAATAATCATTTTGTCTCCAAATAGTTTACATAATGTTTTCGGTAACCCTATACAGAATGAATTATTAATTCACAAAATAAAAACGTTTTTTTCGGCTTTATTTAAGTAAATATTACAATTTTTAATGCATCGATTTGCAGGAGATAAACCATATTTCTGTGCTGGATGTGGAGCCAACTTCACTCAAGGGTCCAGTCTTAAATTGCACATCAAGTCTCGTCACGGTGACAAACCAGGCTACTTCTGTCTCACCAAGAAACCCGGCAAGAACAATCTCACGAAGCTGTGGACTCGCGTGCTCAAGAAGGACCTGGGTCGTCTGAACAGTCTTCCCGGCCCAGGGCATCACATGGGCTTCTCCCCGATGGGGCATCTGGGCATGGACTCCGGTCCCTTTGGAATGT
Organism: Vannuccia rotundouncinata; assembly: GCA_034780395.1. Classification (NCBI taxonomy): domain Eukaryota; kingdom Metazoa; phylum Platyhelminthes; order Proseriata; family Coelogynoporidae; genus Vannuccia; species Vannuccia rotundouncinata. The sequence goes on along the minus strand of JAUZNC010040069.1, from coordinate 7,083 downwards.
TCCCGCCACCGCCTCAGTTCTATCACGGTGGGGGTCTCCCCATGATGCCGCCTCACTTTGTACACCCCCAAAGCCATGGATATCATCCGACACCGCAGGGCTTTCCAGGTGGACCTCCCTTTAGACCAGCTGGTTTCGGACCGGAGAGCTTCGTGCCCGGAATGGGTCATCCCGCGCTTCGACCACCTCCGTCCATAGGAGAGGGTATCGTCCAACGATTCGGCAGCTTTCTGCGATCTCCTGTCAAGCCGACGCTTCCTACAGAGTCGTTGAAACTGGAGACAAGTGGATCTGAAGATGTTTCCACTGACACTTCAATGATTGATTTGAATCTAAAGGTGATTATTTTACTTTATTTAAATGTCAAAAACGTTTTTATATCACTAAAAATTTTTAATTCATTCAAAACTATTTCTTTGCATTTTCAGGACCTACATGACAAACCGTCTTCTTCCCCAATCTCTGAAAAGAATTTCAACAAATTTCCAACAAAGGAAGCCAGCGAACTTTCTGAAGAGTTTTCCTCCATTCAATCTCGTCTCCGCTCCGTTCTCCAACAACTCCAGGCACACAATCCCCACCTGTTGCAGGACTCAGATCCCGCTCTCAGGAACCAGCTCCTCTCCCTGCTCGGCCTGCCCACCGCCGCCGACAGCTCCCCATTCCGGAAGATGGACACCTCGACCTCTTCTGCCGATCATCCACCCTCCGCGGCAACTCCAAAGAGTCACAACAAGTCGCCAGCAGCAGTTTCAACAGCGTCTGCATCGACCGTCGTTGACAATCTGAGTCCAACCTATCTGCCCCGGCTACAACCGCCAAGCAGCTTTCCCCCTGTACCCCGAAGTGAACATGCTCTGTTCCCTCTTCAACATCAACATCTGCTGCCCCAGTCATTTCAGGCGAACTTCCAACAGCCCGGTCTGATGATGCCCTTTCACCCTCTCCACCCGGCGCTGAGAAGTTAATCACGTCCTAATAACGACACTTCTCAGCAAGATCTCAGCGAAATTTGTTGGCTTTCGAATGTATAATAAATAAATAGATTAATAATTTCTTTAATTACAATGATCAAAACTGTGTTTGGCATTTGATATATATTTCAAGTTATCCATGATTTGAAATTGTTTTGATTGACTGATTGATTGTCATTATTGTGTGTAGTGATTTGTTAGTTTATTATATATGTGTAAAGTTTTACATATTATAGAAACCCATTCCCGTATATTTTCCATATGAAAATACTTTCAATTTGTAAACTATCGTGTACATAGCTGGGGTGATATTTACAGGACCCAGATATTAATAGTGTAATTGAATACGTATCTTTATAGCGATGTTTCTGTATATAATGTTACAATTATAAGTATATTCTTTTCTGCTTTTCACTAAATTATTTCTTTATAATTTTTCCATCAATATCAGAAATTTTCTTTTATATACTTCACACAATGTGTTCTGAGAATGAATGTATGTCGCGCCACTTTTTACAGAAACTAATTTTAAGTTATGTTATTTTTAAAGCGTTGTTGAGTTGAGTATAACTTGTATAATTGCATTATTTTCCACTGGTCTATTTACTTTACTTGTGTACATATAATCACTTCTTAAACTTACGATATGTATATACGATATGATATACAATCCTTCTACTGTGTTATACTTTAAAGTTCAATAAATTTAATTTTGTTTATATAACATTCTTATATTAACAGTTGGCTTGATAATAATGTTAAAATCCATTTCTCGTTGAGAGAAAGCCAACTCCATTACAAATATTCACAGTTCTGTTTTTTAAGAAATCTAGATTCGTAAATAAATTATGATATTATAACAAAGTAAAATGGTTACTATGTATAATTAATATCACAGTAAATTATATAGAGCAAAAAGTTACGTTGTAAAATTAACTAAATTTGTTATACTTATATTACTATTCAAAAAGGATTTCCAATAAAATGTGAACAGAAAGTTATTATAGAATATACAAACATATAATTAAGAAGATTTAATTCATATAACCCATTTAGACTCGACCCATTTACGCTAAAATAAATTATTAATCATTATTTTTGTTTTGATATACTCAAAATACTTTCGAAATACTCAAATTTTTGTAATATTATTTTAGGTTTCACAAAAGGGTTTTGTAAACTTGTTATATATAATCAGAGAAACAAATACTACGTATTTCATAAAAAGAAAATTTCTGTCTATATAAAGATTTTACCGTGTTTTAATAATAAAATTATTCTCGTAGCAAAAATGGAATATTTATACTGAGATTGTCCAAATATATAAAGGTGCGTTTATAATATGAGTTCTCAATTAATTAAATAAATAATTATAGAAAGAAAATGACTGTTGTGTTCAGCTTTAAAAATAATATAATACTTTCAAATATTTAAAATTCACAATCAGGAGAGAATCCAGCCTTTCTATTCCGGGTGTATAATAGTTATTTTTGAATCTCTAAATGTGGAGGTTTGATGATTTGATGCTATACATTTCTCTAATCAATTAGGTTTATATAAATTTTACTAAAATGTAGGGTTTACGACTTGTTTATTCATGTTAAAAATATAATTTGGATGTTTCTGCCAAAATATTTTAATTTATAAAAATTAAATATTTACCAAAGGGATTAATAATAAGACGAACTAGAAAAAGCGATTAATACAGTTTAAATAGTTTTATTATGTTTAATAGTTTTATGATATTAATTATTCCAATAAAGATGTTGTTATTTTTGACACATTAGGCATATTTTAACACCCTGTTCGTTCCCTGAATGTCAGATTAACAGCTAAGTGCTAATTTCTTAATGAGGACATGTTGCTGGTATATCTTATAATACAACCGTCAGGCTTTATTCAAGGTATATAACTATAATACAATACAATCTAGCAAATACAGTTTGGGTAAATAAGCCTTTGAATGAATTTAACACTTCTTACATTGTATGAAATTATAAGATTAAAGGTTTCCAAATTATTACGCAAATCATATATACATTCTTTGTAATATTATAATTAGTAATTCAAGTTTTAATATAGATGTGGATGGCAACATGTATAAAAGTATCCTAAATAAATAAACTGTTTTGCACATTATATTGACAATAACTCCAACTCCTATAATGCATTATACATACACATGATTACTGATAAGAGTACAATTCTATATCCATAACAGTTAAAAATGAAATCATATCTGACATCAAGGTATGACTAAATGATATCCGCTTACCGCTAATATTAAACAGAATAATAATTATAAAGTTTCATGGATAGGAGTCAGCTATAGTAGAGGTCATGTTATTATATAGTTTAATTAAATGAAAATATTATTTAAGATTGATATCCGCATGTCTAGAGATTTATTATTGTAATAAGTACAATTGCCAAATTGTAAATTCTACACCACCCCCGCGTCAATGTTTCATGCGAATCATAATATATAGCGTTAAATGTTTGAATATATAAATGTTTGAATATAATAATATAGAATGAAAAAATTTCAAAAAT
>JAUZNC010040047.1:0-17874 GCA_034780395.1 Vannuccia rotundouncinata | reverse complement strand
GATCATCCAAGTTAGCAAGGTTTTAGCACAATTCAGTTAGATCATCCAAGTTAGCAAGGTTTTAACACAATTCAGTTTGATGGTCCAAGTTAGCAAGGTTTTAACACAATTCAGTTTGATCATCCAAGTTAGCAAGGTTTTAACACAATTCAGTTTGATGGTCCAAGTTATCGACCTTCATTCTATTATCTGTGTTCGTGTGTTTTAGTCGATATACATAAGCAAAATCACCGAAGGCGGAGCTGCACAAAAATGTAGTCAAATGGAGGTTGGTGATAAGGTTCTCAAAGTAAGTCTAACTTTCTTTCTTTGAAAAAAATTTCCAGGCAATTTAAGGAGAAGCATTATTATTATAGATCAACGGTATCGACGTTAGCGACGCTCGGCATGATCAAGCAGTTGCTCTCCTCACTGGAAACGAAGAAAAGATTGAGCTGGAGGTTATCAGGGAGCAAGTTATATCTCGCGTGGATCTACCGCCTCTTTCCTCACCACCACCTATTGAACCTATTTTACCACACAATGGGAATGGTATTGAAAAGTCACATGTTGAGAGTAAGTCAACTTAATTACTGTTATTATCCTATAATAAGATCAAATTATAAGTTTGGATTATTTTTATCTAGTTGGAGACATTGAAACAATTCGCATCAGAAAGAACAATGGTCCTCTTGGTTTGAGTATATGTGGAGGTTCGGATCATAATAGTCACCCCTTCGGTATCGAGGAACCTGGCGTATTTATTTCCAAAGTAGGATATACTAATGTTTGTTACTAAGAATGGTATAGTCTGAGACCAACTCTCTCTCTCTCTCTCCTTCTTTTGTAGATAATGAGTCAGGGAGCGGCCAGTATGACGTCTCTTCGTGTGGGAGATCGTATACTCAAGGTCAACGGAAAAGATCTCACATCAGCTCGCCATGAAGACGCAGTTTTGGCATTAGTTGTTCCTCCGAAAGAGATAGTTCTTGAAGTTCGACACGATCCTCCTCCCTCTGGAATGAAGGTAAACAACGATTAGCTAACACAAAATAAAAGGGGCTGATTTTTTAATACTATCTATTAAAATATTCATGTAAAAGTGAGTACACTTTCGCTCTTTCTCATGACAGGAGGTACATATCTCTAAGAAGAACGATGAGAAATTAGGAATCAGTATCCAAGGCGGTTTGGGAAGTGAAAGAACCAACCAGGATGATCCAACCGACGAAGGTATCTTTCTGTCACGTATTGTATCCGGAAGTTGTGTAGGCCGGGATGGTAGACTTAACGTGGGCGATCGACTGCTTGAGGTTAATGGACACAGCCTTCTGGGTGCTGGACATCAAGAAGCGCTCAGAGTAAAAGATTAATACGTATATTTTTACATTCTAATAATTTAAAGTCGTAATTGGCTCAATAAACAACTTGATTTGAAAATAAAAGAAATATAAATTTTAACTCAGTATTCAATAAATATATCTTTTTTGGGTTTACTACTTGCATTCGTATTAGTAGTATAACACAATTATGAATAATACCAATAATAAAAAATTGTCAATTAATAATAACATTTTTAGTTCAAACTTGAAATTTTTCGATTCATTAATGTCACAGATGGCATATGTATGTTTATTAGGAATCAAAAAAGAGACAATGATAACAATCATTAATTAAGCATGGTCATAACACACACATCTTTTCCCTCGAACGCCCGAATTTCCTGCGACATAACACATTGGAATTGGATTCGTCAATTAAAATGTGAACATTGAGTGGAATTTCTCTCTGATAGTCTTTCGAATAATTCGTATTTTTTCAATATTTTTGGGGGGTTTCGAGTGATCGCTTCTTCGAGATTTTTGTACGAATTCAAGCGACCATCCAAATGATTCCATTTAGTTGATTTGCAACATCGATTATTCAATATAACAACCGATTCCCTCAAACTTTTCTAAATAGTTGCAACAAGAAGAAACAACCTTTACCAGACTCCCTCCTCGCCATTCTCTTATGGTGGCTGCATCAGTGTACTTTACAATAACAATTGCAGTCGTTCTTTTAACCCAGATCCTTGGCAAGTTTAATGTAATCCTCTTCGTTTTCGTAATTGTCTACTATTTTAGCACGGACAATGCTGGTGATTTAGTTATTGGACGCGTTGAGTCATAGTATTATTATCGATCAAAGCTCAAATTAAAGACAAAGTTGAGGAATTGTGCTCAGGATGACCAAGTTTGCTTAAAAGTTTTTATATGAATACAAATTTAAAAATAGGAGATTTTTAATTAAACTGATAATAATAATTATCCGTTTGATCAATAACATTATGCTTTGATTACATTATGCTTATATGTCATTGAATTGAAAAATGTCAAGTTTGATCTGAAATATGTCATCTTAGATTTGTAAATGTTAAATTAATTTTCTTTAGGTAACTATAATAAAAAAATACCCTGCCTCCTAATACATGTTAGGTTCTACGGGAAGTGACGGATAGCTTACAGGTGCTCGTATGTGATGGTATTCCCGCCCATCGAGTGGCCGACTGTTTCCCACCGCCCTCTCGTCATCGTCTTTCTTCCTCAACCAGTGTCGATCGTGATGAAGAGGCAGCAAATCTAGCAGAAAAAGTGACTACTCAGCTTTGATCCAGTCTTGTTCTTATCACGAATTGTCTAATACATCCGTTCTATTTCATCTCTATTTAGGAAACATTGGACTTGGACAACGCCTTTGAAGATAATATACCCTCCAACCAGGTAGAATTAATTCTTTTTGAATTAAATGTTTGTCTCTAAAATATTACTAATTGTGATAACTGTCTTGTGAAGGCTTGGATTGGCAATAACACCCGGTCGTCTGTTGTACATACTGGTGACAGTATTGACCCAATACGTTCCTCCCGAATGCCCAATGCCACAAGTCCTTCAGCACTAACAGGACAAGATAACGTGAGTTAAATGGTTGATGTATAGTAATGGCATGGAGTGTTTTTGTATACTGGTTTATTAAGTGGTTACTACACAAGCACATACTTACTCGTGGTTTTTACTTCTTGCAATTCACTTTATAGAAATAGATTGACTTAAAACATGTTTAAAGTTTATAAGTATTAATTTAATGAAAAGAAAGTTCTTTTTTTAATCAAATAGTTTAAAAATGTTTTATCGATTTATTTCTACAGTGATGCTTACTCACTTGTCTCCTTGGCTTTTGATATTAAAAATATGAATTTGAGATCAATTTGAAGTCGCATGTGGCGTACATTGAAAATGATTATTCTTAAAATTTTGTCAAATTTAAACTTTAACTGAAAAATTATCTCACAAACTAATGATTGATCTCTTTTCACTGGTAATTTCTGTCATGTATATAATATATAGTATCGTTTGGATTGTATTTATAAAATTAAGTATATTGATCGTTTAGAAATGAAAATAATATGTGGTTAATTTTTCATTAGATTGTTAAAATATTTACTAAAATTTTGGTAATCTATGATGTAATTTCAATCAATTATTTTATTATCTAATATGGCGAAGTGTACACTAAAAATAAACAATAAAATACAAAAGTATAATAAAAGTTAACCGCGTAAATACAAAAATTAAACTTAAAAGAAAGTCACAAGTTTACAAACGTTTACACGTTATGTCTTCTTCAGTGAATATTTTACATCTTCTTCAATGAGTCCTCGAAACGTTTGTATACTTGTAACATACTTTTGAATTATTTTTTTTATTGTATTTTCGAGGTTAACTTATACATAGAGAGTGTTTTAGTATACTTTTGTATTTTATAACATAATATTTTTATTATCATTTAAATTTTGAATTTAGGGTGGTTTCCATTTTCGGTCAAATCTTTTTAAATATGGGGTGTCCGGAAAAAATGCGTTTTTTAAATAAAAACTTTAGTATTGCTTTTTAAATACAATATAAACAATGAATAATTTAACTACATAATATAGTACGGAATAACAGTTCGTAAGTGCAGAATATTTTATAAACATAGAAATAAGTCATTTCAAAAAATTTCTCCTATTTTTAATAATTTGCCTCCAGTGTGATTACAGGGCATTGAACTCCTTGTAAGGTAGGTATGTGGGGCGATAGTGAGTAGAAAGTCTCTGATCTCTTGAACATTGTTAAATGCGGTGTTGTGACGTAGCGAAAAACAAATCTATCACATAGGTTAAGATCTGGGGAGTAAGCCGGATGAGGAACTCTGGTGATGACGTTCTCCTGAAGAAAATGTTCGGTGATGTGAGCTTTATGAGCATTATCATGTATCCAGAGCAGATTTATGTATTTATCGGCCTTTATGCTTTCTCCGTTCTCAAGAATTTCAAAGTAGTTGTGTTCATTGAAATTTACAGTCACTATTATGTGGTACTTTTTTGCTGACATGGTCTTTCGAGCTATAACTGGTTGTTCATGACGTCGCCAACCACATCAACTGGTATCCATCGGCGTATTGAATTCAGTGGAGGAAATGATTTACAGTATATCCATTTCTCATCACAAAAGAAGATCTACGTTCTTTCATTCCCCTCTTCGCCATTACCTCTGTAAATGTTGGCAGCCTTGAACCCTGATAATTTTCTGCTGGCTGGTTAAGTCAGGAGGAATCCATCTTGCTGACACTTGACACGTGAGACACTCGCCAGTCTCATGTTTCACTGATTATTTCATGTACTGTTCTACTATAGCTCTGCAGCTAACTCGATCATCCTCTCTGATCATTTCTTCCATTATCCTGATGTTTTTCTACGTTTTCAACGAATGACGCCCCTCTGAACCACTCTCACATCCTCGCGAGCCTCTCTAAATTCCTAAACTAATTTTTGAATCCTTCTTGGCTTAATACGGTCCAATGCAGTCGCTAACAGTTCTCGAATTGTAATTCCTGAGTAATAATTCAGCGTTATTATAAAAAATCGACGTTCATCATGAACAAAAGCTGACTCATGAATAATAAACTGGCTTTTGTATTTAGACAGAATTTAGTCATCATATTTAAAACTTGAATTTAATCTAATCAATAAATGTATAACAGTGCATAATGTATAAGCCATATATAAACGTGTAGAGCTTCAGAACGAATATTCTTCAGCAAACATGGTTTACTTGTGTTTGTATTTATTAAAAATCGCTTTTTTCCGGACACTATACATTGTAAAAAAAAACAAGGCTACTTATCGATTATTCTGCTGGCTATGCTGCACGCACTTTGCATGCCTGTGTTAAATATATCGATCACAGCCAGGATCGATTGAGCATGAATCACCAGGGGTTGCAGAGTCCGGTGAGTCACCACAGCTGGACAAATCGACGAAACTCTCCTTCCGTTCCAAACGTCGCTACTTTGAAAAAGAGATTGAACGAGTCACGTCTCCCACCGGTGGTACATCAACTAATCAACGGGCGAGTAGACACCCCCCTCCAAACAAGGAGGTTCCTGTTATAGCCTCAACTCACGTGAGTGTTTGGTTGTGGACAATTAATTATTGATTTACGAAGAAATCATGAGGTGTAGGAAGAAATTGATTTTGTTAAATTGAACAGAATAATATTACAGAGAATTAATAACTATTTAAAAAAATTATTGTATTCTTTTATGAATATCCGACTAACTCAATCTAGTTTTAAATGAAACAAAGATTGTTTTAAAATGGTTACAACTTTATAGAAATACGTGAGTATTAATTTTGTAATTAATGTTAACCAATCATAAAGAGTAATTTGTGACAGAAATGATGGAATTTTCCCTATTTCAAAATTAGCTAGAGACATTTCGCTCCTACCTAAAGCTTTGGTATTGAAAGCAATATTTCATAATTTTGTATAATCTATCCCCTCCAATGATTATAGACATGGTTCTAACTTGAGGTATGTATTCTAGACTTAGCTGTGGTTGATCTATCCCCAGTTTGTAATGCTGCTCTCTTTTGCTCTTTGTATCGAAATAATATGTTATTTGGTGGTAAATTTTATACCTATAATCGATCGATATATTTCTTATTAGATTAGTATCGATACAATACAATAATCCATCTGCATGATGTTTGTGTATATGTCGTAACATTTTCTATTCTGTGTATTTTGGATGATAGCAAATAGAAAAATTGTAACCTAATTGTAATTTTTATACCTACATTTTATCTATCTATTTTTCTATTACTTCTTTACTTTATGTTCTAATATATTTAAATTAACTTTATTAAAAGCTACACATAATTATATATAATATATTGAAATAATTGATATAGAATCAATTAATGGTATATTAACTTTTCTTTTTATTCTAAGTTAAAGCTAATTTCACAAATTCACTGACTAACTCACTCATTAACTAAATTATAATATATTTTCATTGTGTAATGTTACTCGATAAAGACAAAATCAATACTCTTTTTGTTTGCAGCGTATGACGAGCAAATGAGTGTTTGAACTCAGCCAACAACTCTCTCCCTCTCCTTTGGAAGATATTTGCGTTTTATACATCTTGCTATCACACACAGGACCAACGTTGTATTCTATCAGTGTATATATTACCAGTTATTCTCAACTATCCATGTATCTTAACCTGGTCAATATATTTTACTTCCTGTATCTTTTACTTCTAATGATAAAGATTATAATTCATTTCGTGTGTTTTGAGCTACGTCCCCTTTCTCCGCATCCATCTCTTACTTTCTATATGATAATAAGATAATAATAATAAGACAATTTTGTCAATTTTTCTCATTGTATTTTATTTTATTTTTCAATTTCTTTTTGGTTTCTGATAAATTTCGATTTTTTGTTAGGAAAAACAAAACATTTTAGTATTATTACAGAGGTGGTCTTGTTTTGTGTTTCGAATATTTTAGTTTAAACATCCCATACTTGAACACACCACCATACTTCGTATTTAAAAATTTTGAACACAACTATATATCAATTCAAAAATGTTCTCGAAATTTCTATATAATTGTTTCATTGATTTCTCACTTTTCTTTCTCTATGCCCATGTTTTATCAGAACTTTTTATCCAATTTCATTATAAGTATAAATATATTTAATCCTATTAGTAACATATCGTTCAATATTAGATTCTTATTTCAGCACTGCACCACCCTTCGTCAAGGATATGTAGAGTAGAGGGACTTACTATTTTTCTTTGCGTCGATTTTATTATTTATAATTTTTCAATTCGGATATTTTGTCAATTTATCAATTTAAAATAAAGCACCAACAATATTAGGACTGTAGTTTTTTAAGTAGATTAACTCGATTACTTGATTTCCCCTCATACTGCATTATTGTTATAGTATTTATATCGACGTCCACTTTTATATTGCTGGCCTAATGGACCTACCTATTATATATATATATATATACAGCTGTGCCTAAAACATTCTATCTACATGGAATAATTCTCTGTATAAAGATTTCAAGCTACATACATACAATACATGGGAAAGATAAGTTGGAATTATTGACCTTTTTGGATAATTCTCGACTTGTGTTACAGGTACTAAGTCTCTAATTATTAAGAACTAAAATGTGTTTTTAATATTATTAATAAAAGTCTTTAATAACTTGTATGTACGTCCTGCATCTGATTACATCACACTTTATTACTATTATTCTATATTTATTGTCATTATTGTACTATATTATTTACTTAGAAAGAAACAGTAGTATACCACATTCAAGAATTATATTGGCTAGTAATATTTAATATTAAGGCCAATGCAATGGCTGTTATACTTTCAGATGTATCTGCTATATGTAAATGCCTCGTCTATTGATTGCCACAATAATAAAGTACTACAATAATTCATATACATACAATTTCTGTAATCGAGGTAAATTTCCTATTATGCTTGCAGTTATTGCACTATCACACATTGCGACTTGCTTCAAGCGATACACTACTCCCTTCTCTCTGATCCAGTCCAATCCAGTCCATTTATTGTACAGACTATTTAAATGATATTATTATACATTTCAATTGATAATAATAAATCTAGTATTTTTGGGAGAAGTGACTATCTTCCTTTTTTGTTCATAAAGTTATGTTCTATTATAATTGCCAATTATAATTTTAACACGTTACTTATTTGTAGGAAATATCTAGATTAATGATTTTAGCTAAATTAAATTTCAAATTGAACAGCAAATATATTTCGTGCTTGATATTTGCAATCAGTTTAATAAATAAAACATCTTAGTCAAATATTGAATTATTTATTTGAAATTATTTACTACGTAACTACGTTACACAGCCCATATTAAAAACGACTCGTCCAATAATTATTTAAAATTATGATTATCGTGCCAACGCACCCCAAATTTTATCAGACAGTTTAATTTATGGTCACCCCTTATAGAAATTTTTTGACTCGATTTGAAATTTTTTCTAAATTTAAATATTTTTTATTACTTTTCAGTAAGTTTTTTCAATTAAAATTTTTAAAAAGCATATTTTTTGAACAGTAAATTATATTTAAAAAAATATTAATTTAAGTGGTCTGGACCAACCGTAACAGCTAGCCAATAGAAATTAAGAAAAAAATGATACTAAAAGAGTGCCTGCCTCCCAAGTTTGCAGTATGTGCACTTATTAGCACATCCTTTAACATAGAATTTTATGAAAATACTGTTATTTCATCAATTTTACTTTTATTCTTCTGAAATTGGGTATAATATCTATCAAACAGTGGCAAGATACATATGGATATCAAATTTAAAAAAAATCCAAACAGTAAAAGTTTTTGATCCGGATCACATGATTTTATTTTCACTATGGGGTGCTCGACTAGTTCACCAGGTATTGAAAATGGTTGGTTCACACTAATTGATATTGTATATAATTGGTTATTATGGATTTGATCAGCAATATCGATTAGTACTTAGGTTGGACTGGCCTTTATTAAGGTTTGGAGTAGTGTTAAAATTTAAATATTTGTCACGTCTTCCGTTTTGATAAATTCTACCGTATTGCCAACAAGTTGTGTCATGTTATTGTCTCTCCGCATTCTCCGAGCAGAAAAAAATATAGCAATTGTTCATCCACAAATGTTTGTAATGGTTTTAATTGTTTTCAAAGTTGTTTTTTCTCTGTGATTCTAATCGGGTGGATGTTTACATGTTGCAATCGGGGCTCTCCCTCTTCCATCTAGGACCTTGAGGAAATTCTATGATTTGCTGCCATCTCTTTCTTGAACGAATTCTGCGAAATTTTCTTCTTTCTTGGCTCTGATGATCTGACTAACTTCTATGCATTTTTCGTACCTCCTCCATCTTTTCCTCACTGCCTCTAATAGCTTCCTCTTTTGTTTGTCAGCAGTGTTGACTTCTGGTGATTACCATGCTTTGGGTTTGGTTCGAGTTGATGTAGGAATACAGAGGGCGTCGCGGCTTCTCTGATGTTTTTTTTTGAAAACTTGGTGTATCGCTTCCCCCTTTATGAATGGTATTACATTTGTCTTCCATCGTGGTTCTATGAATTCATCCCACCTCGTTTTCTTCCAGCTTTTAAATGTTCTAGCTACAACCGAGTGGTCTGCGACCGTGAATTTAAAGTTAACAATCATGGGGGCGTGGTCTGTACCCTTTTCTGGTCATAGCCAATTCATTCTGTTTTCGTAAGTATATCAGCCGAAATGATAGTCAGGTCAATGTGGGTGTGCCGATTCTGCTATTCGTAGGTTGTTGCATTGCACCAGTCAGCTATTTCGTCTCCTTCTGAATTGTCACCCCAAAGTGACAAGCATCACGAATCCAAGTTTTGCGTCTTAAGTTAAATTCATTGTCCGGTTAACATAGCTAGCTAGCATAATCTATGGTCCTAAGATAAGTTGTTACAAATGTTTTACCTTTTTGTCAATAATTTGGATCTCTGAATATATTAAAATATTCATTTTTACACTTTTTTTTGCTTTGCTATCTTTATATTTACTTAACACCATTACAAAAACAAAAGTTAGGACTGTATTTGTTATAAATTGAATCAAACAGAAATATATTATATTAGGCCTACGTCAATTTTCAGTGAAGTTTCTTTTAGTATACGCTGTTCAAGTTAAGTCATGTATTCAGCATAACCATTAAAACTTTATATCGGTATATAATGCTGGCAAATTGACATTAATTTCAAACTAATTTTGTTCTGCATAGCGCCCCAGGTCTGAAAAATTCTTAATCCAATTGAATTACTTGACTTTTTTATTTATTATTTGGATAATTACAGATAATAGTTAAAACAATATTCTTTGCTCTTATGGGAAAATAACAAGTTTTATCAAAAAATTGTATTAACAAATGATAATTTGAATAATATATTACTGAAAAATAGAACTTTGTGTGTAGAACGTAAACTTTGTAACACTGAACAAAATCTCGTGAATCAATTATAATAACATTATACTAAAAGCAATGAGGTTCGGAATGCAAATCGCGAACAAGTTTAATTCCTTCTGCACAAGCTTTTATAAGTGCGCACATTTGCACTGCTGAGTCAACATTCTCACAACCTTGAAGCTTATGAGAAGCCCACTCCATCTTTGCGGAGAGACGATGTACCGTTTCTTGTGAAACTGTATTGAGACTGTCCTGAAGGGACCCTGAAGGTTCCTGAAGCACCCGAGCAGGCTGGACCAGTGCCGAGGGTGGGTTTGGACAGTGAAGTGGGCCTGTGTGGGTGTAATTGTGGCTGATAGTTGGCGGAGTCAGTGATGCGGCTGTAGCGCCTGGTGGGTCTAGGGAACGGCTTTGTCGATGATCATTCTCAAGAACGTGTGCACGGGCGGCTTCGCGACTAACGGCTGATCATTGAGATAAATGAAAAGAAAAAGTTCATGAAAGGGATAACAATCTAATGTTAATGCAAAATCGGCTAACGAGAATCTGAAATTCGTCAACACTAAATAATAAAATTCTAAAATTTGTTCTCGAAACTTATTATGAAATCAATCAATCGGGCTAATTGCCTGGACCAATAATACTCTACGTCTCCAATCGCCTCGATCACACATCGCATTATTTAGGTCAGTTTTTGGAAGGTAGACATCAATATATTATGGTTTCCTAGGTCGACAAAACATTGCCTAGGCGTACATAGTTCTGTGCTCACTAGCTCGTTCTTACTTTGTTAGCAGTGATTCGCTCTCTGATGATTGCTGATAAATCAGGGTTATTTCCACAAAGTTCTTCTTTCGTTGGATGTTGCTGCCAGTATTGCATATTATGTTGTATTTATAAGTTATTTATATGTTTTAAATATCGCAGCATTCTAGTGTATGGTACGTTAGTTTTTTCAGCCAATTTGTCAGTCTATGATGAAGAGTCCAATAATAGGACAGATTGTACAGTAGCTCTAAAGAAATCATTTTAGTTTATAAAAGGGAAGCTTTTATGCTATATCATTTTACGTGGATGAAACTGCTGCCTCAAGACAAAAATTTGCATTAAAAACAGATATGAAGTACTCATTTTTCGGCACTTGATCCCAATTTGTAGATTAGGCTAATCGTCTTGCCATACCCTATCGTATAATCTAGAATTAATTTTCTCTGGGGAGCCAACCCTGATAATTTCATTATGTTGTGTTAGAATACGAAAACTAATGGTCCTTATCCGCCAATATTTGTCCTGGAGTTTGATCTGTTCTTTCTTAAGTTACATCTTTAATATATTTTTTTAAATGCTGGATTTTCGAAAAATTATTAATCCTTCATAGTATAACTATTGAATAAAATTATCAGGGTTGGTTACGGCTGACTGCCCAGAGAAAACTAATTTTAGATTATCCGGTAGGCTGTGGCAAGACGATTAACTAAATCTACAAATTGGGGTCAAGCGCAGAAAAATGAGTATTTCATATTTGTTTTTAATGCAAATCTTGGCCATGTCTTTTAAAAAATTATATGTATTTAATGAATTTTAAAATGATGAAACCTGATTATTAAAAAGGTAAATAATTAAGTATTACTATAATAATATTAATGAAATAGAAGTCCAAAAATAATAATTGACTTGCTCACAAATATACATATCTGATTAAAATTTACCCGGATCATCTTTGCTAGCATCATCATCAAGTTCCGAACATCCTATACAGTATGTAGAACCCTGTTGATCTTGCAGCAAAATTGTCTATGAGAGGAGTTAAAAGAAATTCCAAAAGTGTTACAATTATATCAACTGAAACAGAAAAAGGTGAGAACTTACATCGCATTCATCACACGTTGTAGCAAGCATACGCCATCCCTTGAGAAGATAAGTGCCCATTATTTTGGAGATCTTGTCTGAACGCTCCCGTTTAGCTGTTTGAACCTTGCGCTCAGCATCAGTGAGAGTCCATGAATCATCACCATATTCTTGTGAGTCCCTACATAATATATCTAGAGCTAGTTTAAAGAGGAATAAATAGGTTGCCACACTTATAAGAACATCCTTTTCAGGGTTTTTAAAGCACACTATTTTTAATTTAAAATTTAATTTTATAATGCAGGTTTTTTAAAAATATATACAGTATAACATATTTTACATAACATGTTTAGTAGATTATTATTATATAAACAGTTTAGAAACACAGAGATGGAACAAATCATAGCATAGAAAGTGCTTTTACACATTCGGATAGTATTTTATTTAAAGTGCACAAATAGTTTTTTTTATTCTTCTTTCTTTTCGCAGAGCGTTTGATTTTGTTATCATAATTAGAGAATTCTTTGATTTTTCTGCTTCTGCAGCAATACTGTCTGCTTCATTCAAAAGTTCCATTTGCCAATTTGGATATTCGCTCAATGTCATTTTTGACTTTCACAATCTCTTTTTCTTTTCTTTTTATCTGATCGCTGGCTATCTCCTGCCTGTGCTGCTTTAGTTTTTTTCCCATCCATAACGTGTACGTGGAGCTGATGCAGATTGAAGTAACTTCTGATTGGTGATGATGTTGTCAATTCCATCAAATAGATTGAAATCTTTACTATTATTACAAAATATAAGTCATCGCATATAGTTCTGATAGCTGTGAGCGTTGGCGCCTTCATATTTTCAGTGAGAATTTTTATATTAGTTGTAAAACCTCATGAGATAGAATGCATAGCTGTTGTACTACTGTCAATAAATGCCCAAGATCTTTTCGTTGAGCAAAACGAGAGTGCCAATTTGAATTCAGCAAGTATGCCATCACTATATTTTTTCTTCTACCTGACGTTTGGCTTCTAGATGGAGTAGAACCTTTTGGAATATGTTAACAGTTAGGATAAAGACGAACAAGACGAACAAGTTAACGATAAATCAACGAGCAAGAGGATACGAAATTGGTGACTTTTTAATTAATCGCTTAAAAATAGTGACAACAAATATTTGAAACTCCATCCAAAATTTGTACTATTGAAGGTAATCTTTGGCACACCTGCAGGTGATTTAGCACAAATAAAATATAGAAAAGTATAGTCATGGTACTCAGCGATATAAGAAACCAGCTCAAAAATCAGGACATTTCTTCAATGAATGAAAACCCATGGCGAGCGGCTTACGGAGCGGGCCTATATATTAGACTTTAGAATGCGTTTCCGGGCATCTCAGACATATCTTGCGGATATTAAAGTATGCTTAAATCATGTGTTTTTACTGAAAATTTTAGACACCGCCCCCCATACGTTTTATTGCATAATGTAGCAAATCTTGCCCAAAAAGTCGGATTTCCAATTAAATCGGAAGATTGACAGGTATGTATATAACAATAACATTTCAATCAACCACAAAAATATAAAAAACAAACAGAATCAAAAATCAAAATACAAAAAGTGTCTAACAATTTATGTGACTTCATTTTTAAGTTGATAATAAAAACCTCAAATGGTTGCAATAAACTCTAAATCTGGATTTAATTAATAATGTAGAAATCATTAAGATGGGACTGCACAACAAGCATATATCAAGCATGCGTAGCGCGAAAATTTTCAATCTTCATTCCTTATAACAGATTCAAATTAGGCTTTTCTGAAAAAATATACAAATCAGATCCAAAAATCCGGAAGATTTCGAGCCCTGCATAATATAATAATCTAATTGATTAATGCAAAAATTTGAGATAAAAATTGTGTAATTAAAAATATATTAATAAATAATTTTTTCTTTGGAATTCATCAATATAAAAAGATTTTGTTACAAGAAAAGTATGAAAAAGGGACCTATCAGGACATTTTACAGATTATAAGGACAGTTATTGAAATTTAGGACTAATCAGAACATTTTTAAAAACACCTCACAAAATAAGAACTATTAAGGACAATCAGGACATCTGGGTATCCTGTATAAAAATTAAATATATTAAATTCTCTGAAGCCGATTTTTTTTGCAATTTTGAAATATTAAATATATTTTTTGCTAATTAAAATAGATCAATATAACATTTTTTGTCAATTTTCCACGATTTCTGCTGTTGAAGTGATTTTTAAACACTTTTCCAGGTGAAGAATTTAGATTATCAAATTTAAGCACTTTTATAAATTAAAAGCAAAAATAAAATGATAAGATTATGCATATAGAGTTACAAGTTTTAGTGAAAAGTTTAACAATTGTTTATGCACTGAAAGTTTTTCAAACATGAATTATTTCCATTGCATGGATGTTATTCCAAGAATATGGTAGTTAGATAAAAATTAAAAATTTTGCCAATTGTTCACAATGACTATTTCATTACTTTCATTTTTATACAATTCTGCTAAATAACTATCAAGTGGATTATAAACCCAGTCAACCTCACAATTGATTTAGTAGGTACTTCCAAAAATAATGTTAAATATGAAATTTATCATAAAAATATAATAACAATTTTTACACCAATTAGAAATGCAAATTAATTAACATCATTAAGTATTATTAATTTAATAATAAATTGAGACAACTAACTATTTAAAACCAATCCATGTTATGATAAAAATAATATAAACAGGAACACATAAAATTACCTCATAAATAATAGTTCTTTCTTTTAAGAATTTACCAATTCAATTAAAGTGATAATTCATATTGAGAATACCGAAAATAGAAATAGAGCTATTCATACTGTAAAACTTTAAATATAAAAACTGATAGCCTTTTGAAACATATAATAATTTTCATTACAATAAATGATGAGCTATCTCAGCAAAAAATATAATTTAAATTAATATTTTTTAAATTTTATTATAAGACATTTAAATCTTAATGAAGTTATGTTTTAATAAAATAAAATAGTAAAATGAAAATATAATTTAAATTAGTATCAATATGCCTACCAAAATGGCGGAATTGTAATGTGCTATCCAAGATTTACACACACAGCTGCCACTGTGCTTAAATTGGAACCTGTTTTCGGGAGACAATGAAGTCACCTTTCTCTCCAATGTGTCTACTGCAATTTATGCCCCATCATTCCAGTCAAACTTTTAAACAAGTTTTGAAGTCATTCAAGGTCTTGGTATGGTCAAGGTCTCTAATGCTGGTATTACATTGACATGCAAGCTTATGGCCAATAAATTCCTTTGGCTTGGTCTCAAAAAAAAGATTAAATATTTGGCAAAAACTTGTATATCATGTCAAACTATCAACTATCCAAACTCATGTTCATGCATCTTGAACAACTTTGTCATTTCGACTATGTTAACATTGACATAGGGTCCTTTGCCTTCTTTGCAGGGGCACACTCATTTATGCATTGGTCAGAGTCTGCCCTTTGAATGACACTTTCACAACTCATGCAAGAGCCTTCAATCATTTGGATTTGCAAATTTGCCAGCTGATATCTTATCAGACCAAGGTACACAATTCATTTCACAACTTTAGGTAGTGATGGCTGAATTTTTGGGAATCAAACTCTAACACAACCAGCCTACCCCCCATCCACAGGCAAATTAATTGGTTGAATGTTTTCATCAGCATATGAAAGCAGCTTTAAAAACTCACCTTGTTGTAAAAAAGTGGAGTGATGATCTACTGTGGATTCTGTTAGGGATTTGCACTGCTCATAAAAAGGATTTGGTCATCTTGTCCCTTGCTACACTTTCTAATCATATCAAACTTTCCAATAACTTTGATAATTTCCATGAGGCTGTGTAGTCTTTTGAGCCCATCCCTACCAAGCAGCAAGATATTGTGATTTTGAAATATTAAATATATTTTTTGATAATTAAAGAAAGATCAATATAACATTTTATGACACAGATGCCTTCTTAGAATTAAGTACTTAATATTCCACAATTTCTGCTGTTGAAGTAATTGTTAAGCACTTTTCCAAATTGGAAATTTAGATTGTCAGATTTAAGCACTTTTATAAATTAAAAGCAAAATAAAATAATAAGATTATGTATATAGTAGTACTACAACTTTTAGTGAAAAGTGTAACAATTGTTTAATGTGCTAAAACCTTTTCAAACATGAATTATTTCCATTGAATTTGGTAGTTTGATAAAACTTTTTTGTTGCAGCTAGGGCACTAAATTAGCCATAATGATTTTTTTTGGTGAGGGCAAGACAAATATATAGGGAGGGTGGAGTCCCCCTTGTGAGTGAGTGAGCTAGGGTTTCAAATTATGTTTTTGTTAGATGTGATGCACATAGAGCTCCTCTGCAAAGTCCTTATAAAGGCCCATTTAAGGTACTGTGTAACAGACCTAAAACCTTTCAAATCAACTGAGGGGGTTGACCAGAAAATTTTTCTGTGGATAGGTTGAAACCTGCTAATCTTGACATCTCAAAAAGCTTTTCCAGTTGTGCAACCACAATGCCAAGGCCATCCATGAAAATTCCACAGGGTTTTAAAGATATTGCAGCATTATGGGAAGGGGGTGAAGCTGTGTAGCAACACTGTAGTGAGAACAATACTGACAATGAATTATATTAGTTGATTATATAGTTAACTTATCATGTGATCTCTGTTCACTAGTTTGTTTTATGTTTATTTGCGTATTTGACACAATAAAAATGTTACTTGCTGAATTGTGATTTATGATTTCAATGCAATCCCCCCTCCCTTATTTACCTTTATGCAATAAATAAATAAATAAATTTATATAATAAATAAATAAATAATATTTTCCATTATTATGAAAGCAAATATAAAATTTGATTTTGATATATTTTTTTAAATGTTATGTATTTCTGAGATAATATGAAAAACATTTTTTAGATGTGTCAGATTAGTATACAATAATTTCTAATAATTAACATAAATTCTATGTTCAAGAATCTTGATACTTTGATCATGAATTTGAACTATGTTCCAGATTCATGATTTTTGATAACATATTATTTTGTATATTTTTTGAAAATTATTACTTATTTGTTCGAGAATAATTATAACTATTTTGCAAATTATTCAAAATTCAACCATTTAGTTTATCCAATTCATTTAAGTAGTGACAACTAATTATTTTAAAAATTATCCAAACTCTTTAAATAAAAAATATATATTTTGTATAATTAATATTTCAAAATAGTAAATATATTCTTACATAAGTGATAAAGTATATAAATTAAATTTTATAACAACTCGTCAACATATAAGAGTTAAATAGTCGTTCTTATTAATAAATCGAAACTAAATTTAAAAAGTTTTGCAAAACTTATAAACAAAATGATATTGTTTATTAAAAATAATTAACTCATTTATTGCCAATGACTTATATATTATTTATCTAGACCAGCAAACTGACCAATATTCAATTGTAGTAAACGTCCGCGGAGGAATATATCCATATCGATAATCTATGCAAAATGGATGGGCGGAAATTCAACATTAACTCAGAAATTATTGAAATTTATAAATTAATCTTACTTACTTAGTAGACTTGTTCGCGTTTACCCAAAGGTTTCGCTTAGTCACTCCATAGGTTTAAATTTAGTAGCT
>JAUZNC010040036.1:0-17885 GCA_034780395.1 Vannuccia rotundouncinata | reverse complement strand
TAAATGAATGCTATGGCATGTATGGCATTGGCCCTGAGCAGTCGTCGGGTACATCAGGAACTGTTCCTCGGTGGCCTACGACGTAATAAATCAATATATTGACTTTATTTAAACGTCTGTGACATTGTATACTTTACAGCAACTCCTTGCAATAGTTATATCAATTATTATAACCTTCTAGAACCTTTCTGATGCTCCGTCCAGATCCCTGACGGTCAGGAATTAGTCCTTGAGTGGCCTACTCCCAAAACGGTTGAACCGACTGATATCATTTTTAGTCTGTGATAATAAACAGTATAGCCCAACCATTTGCAATACTTATATAAATTATTATAACCTTCTAGAACCTTCTTGATGCTCAGTCCAGATCCCTGACGGTCAGGAATTAGTCCTCAGTGGCTTATTCCGAAACGGTTGAACCGATTGATTTTGTTTCAAAGTCTGTTACTTGTAATAGTGTAATTAATTTTGAAAATATTTACGGAAATGTTATTTATTACCTTCCCGATGTTTTCTATGTTATTAATTATTTATCCTAACTCATCCTAGCTAGCTTGTGGACACAGTAGTCCAAAGAGATGTCAAGGATGTTACATTGAGGTTCCAGAAGGTAGTACAAAACTGCAACGTATGACAAAAGTAGTGTGTATGCCCTATGGAAGCTACAGACGTTAAATGAAATCAACTGGATTATCCATTTGGACGTAAGCCCCCAAAGACTGAATTCTTGACCTTCAGGAGTGCCCGACGACTCAACCATGCTGCTAAGGCTATAGAAATGATATTATATGATAAATACATCTTCTATTTCCGTATATTGTGATCTACATTAAAATAGTCATTCAAAGAATATCCCCTGAAGGTCAAGATCCTCCTCCCTAACCATCCAGATGGCTTCTGGAGAGTGTCAAATTGATAATATGCATATACTTTCACCACATTGAGTACATTATGAAGTTTAAATTGAATTATAACATCTCTATCAAAAAATATATCACTATTTTTACATGCTTTTATGACTCAAAAAATCCCTGAAGTTGTCCTTGACGTCCTGGTTGGTATGGACGATCCAGATCAAAACTAACACAAATAATCAGGACTAGGTGACCAGATAAGCAAGTCTAGTAAGTTTCATGGTCATACATCAACGATTAGGGGTTAAAATTTTTTTGACAAAGTGAGCTTTAGGTTTTCCATGACGTCAGGTTACCTCTAATCGAATTTTAAATAACATGGCTGAATTCCTCGTAACGATTTAGCCACATATCTAAAAGTTCTAAGATGTAACTTCTTCCATCATGGAATAATATACATTCAAAGTAGGTGTGTACCAGAAGCGCCCCCCCCCCCGATACCAATGGTGGGTTAATTATCTTACACTTTCGATATTCATCCTTCAGCCTGTTTCACTTATGATAAGATTATAAGTTAATAAGTGAATACTTATATTCTTTTTCACGTCGATTCAACACTTAAAATAAAATATTTTCATTTTTCATTTTTAACATTATGATTATTCTCTTAATTATACTTATCCACTATAGTGCCACGTCAAAATTTAATAAGTGAAATACTATAAGATAATTAGGGAACTAAAAGCTATGAAGAGCTACTTTTATAAAGGCTAGTTCGCTACTTATATTAATTATTGGTACATTTTTTTATTATTTTAAGTTAAAATTAATTAAATTATGATTACATGCATTGTAACAAGACTCCATAATTATTATTAGGTAAGTATATTATTGTCTCGATCAATTTATAATTTACCTTAGGAATAAACCAATTTACTTTAGGGTTTCATACATTTACGATAAATTAATTATTCTATATAATTAAGATATAATTAAAATAAGTCACTGTAGGAAGTCACAAGAAGCATTAAACATATAGCATTAATCCAGAATATGGCGCTCAATATAGTCTTGTCGCACTGCATTTCCTACGCGTCAATAGGCTATATATATCATCTAGCGGAGAACAACAAGTGGCTTTTCAAAGACCAGGCAGGTTTCACGAAGATGAGATTCACTGAGGACCAGGTCCTGAGAATCAGCCAGAGCATCAGCGACGGATTCCAGCAGAAGCCAGCGCTGAAGGAGTGCTAGCCCTTCTGGATTTTAGTAAAGCCTATGACACTGTTTGGTGACAAGATCTTCTCCTTGATATGCTCGAGATAGGGTCCTTATGCACTTATGTCTCCCATAAGAGTATAAGTATTTTATTGAAATATCGCTTGTCGACGAAAAACCGGATATAAGTATATAAGCATAGTATAAGTATACGTACTCTATGAGTATAAGTGTATAAGTGTAAAAAAATTCTTATGATTAATAAATGATAAGTGAAACAGTGAAACAGTGAAAGATTCCTACTATTAATTGTGGTCTGATGATAATATGACATCACTTCTTAAACTGTTCAGTAACACGAATTTGAGAATTAAAAAATGATTGTGTATATTTATATGGATTAGGCTGATTCTCTTATAGTAAAACACAGAGGGAATATTGTTCTCTATTACCTAATAAGCATGTGTAAATAAACTTATATATACTTAATAATCATGTTTAATATTCTTATATTATTAAGTACTGTTTTCTACTCATATTAATATCCCTGCGGATATATCAAAATATACTCTAAATTAATTATCCCTCATAACAAATTATATTCTTATTTTAATTTGTGTTTTCATTGATATATAAAATTGCTTTTTAACATCATATTTAATTCAATAATCGTTGTTCATATACTTTATAAATATGTTCAAATATAGACTTAGTATAATTATATAATAATATAATATTTTATAATAATCATGCATAATTATATATTTATAATAATAATAAAATTGAAAAATGTATCTAGATTAATAAACAATATAATAAACACGCTGAATAATTTTGTCTTATATAGGGGCTAAATATATTCATTCGATATTGAAATTTGTGTCACATTTCCAAATTTATAAACATAGTTGTAAGCCATCGTTTAAATTCTACATTATTGGGAGTGTAAATGGTGATGTAGAAAACGCCAACTAACACTGGTGTAAATAAAGGTATTCACTTCTGAATCATTGCTCACTTTAATGTACGCCACGGAAAGCTTTCTTTGATAAAACGTTAAACCAATAGTTGAGACTAAACAATATTGACACTTCGTCTAATTTATATTTATAGAGGAATCATGTTCTTTAACCTAATGCAATCAGACATGATTTAAAATATTCGAAATTCTGATCTTTTCGACCCATTAAAAATTGATTTAATTCATAATAGACTAGATTATCAATTCTGGAGCTAACAAAAGTCCGGAAAAATCCCATGCCTACTGTTATACATATTTAATGTTGACTGACAAATTTATTGAACGAAATAAATTTTTAAGAATTGTTTGGTCTAGTATAATATTATTATTTTTAATTTGCATTGAGCAATACGTACATTGTCGATCAAAAGACGTAGGAACAATTTAGAGGACTACCTATACTTAGGATTAGATATTAAAATTTCAATATAGCACAATATATTCTTATGCATGCTGATTTCAAAAAACTTGACAAAAAATTAAAGTTATTGTCGATATTGTATAACGAATATTTAACAATATAGGGCATTAACGGAAAATTTAAAATAAAAATTTCTTTTGAATCTTGATTACTTATAACTCGCCCTAATGAATAAATTAATAGAACACATTATTATGCATGTATAAGTTATAATTAAGAACTAATTAATGAGATGACTCTCAAATCATCAAAACAACTGTTTAGATTTCAATAAGTACAGTTCAACAATATTATAATATTATATCTGTTATCAAGGTCACAACATGAATAGATTCCACACATTACATAATCAATTACAGATATTTCGAATTCCTCAATGGACGGAAAATAAAGTAACAAACACATTGTTAAAAAATACAAACTATATATTGCTTAATGAACACAGCCTTAGTGATGTAATAAACAACGTCACCACATAAAAATCAATAACATTGCAAATAACGACACTTTGTGATTGGCTGGTAAGAGTGACCAATCAGAGAACGAGTCTGTCTTCTTCTATACGTGTGACATCGGCATACTCTCCTCCGGCCTTTTCTCTTTTGAGTGCCTCTTCCCTACAGTGCATCTTACACTCAAGTAATCTTTCCAAATCCTTCCACTGGCTCATCTGATTCATGTTGGGAGCATGACATTCACGCACTGACTTCTGACGCTCGCGAAGTGACTTTCCCAAATGTTCCTGCTCAGATATTTTTTTATTGTAGACATCCCTAAATAATTGAGGAAAACGGTGAAAAGGTTATTATCTTCAGTAAAAATAAATAATGTATATAAGAAGTCTTACCGGAAAGACTTTTTCTTCTCATTAGGGTCGGTGGATGTATATGTCTTGAGTTCTGTCTGCAATCTTTCTTGATGTACCCCCAGAAATCGCTGCATACTGGCTAGATAGTGGTATCTGGATTCTTCTCCGATACACTCTTCCCTGAGAACCCTGACTTCACCCTCCAGCTTGGAACGATTAGATTCCAGGCCTGCCTGTGTGGTTTCGTAGGCGGATTTTCGTTCATCGTACACTTGTTGAAGATCCTGTTTTGGGAGAATGAGGAAGATGTCTCAAAAATTATCGCTTAGAAAAAATGCCTGTACCGAAATGTCTGACAATCATTTTATAACTTTTTTATCTAGAAAGGCGGTATTCGTAGCAGGAGAATGCGGAATATATTAATATAATTAGTCTGTTGTGGTAGAGTTGTCATTTTGCACAGGGCGTTTTGGGCCTTTATCCATCCACCTCCATACTGTGGAATAAGTACCGGTAGCCTATTCATCTCTGGGAATAAGGAGGCTGTGGAATTCGGTCAATGTTGTTGGAGAAAATTGTTGGTTTGTCTGCCGTGATTTTTTGCATTATGGTGGCGCTGTCTTGTCGACGAACAGATACACTCTTCAGTAAGAAACCAAAATAGCGTTAGCACTATTCATCGCTACTTTCTTTTCTAAAACTTGGAAGTATCAATCAGTTCTAGATGATCCTTACAATATTGTAGAATTTCTAGAAGTTGGCATATTTTTGGGCGATCACCAGTTGAGTCCAAACATGCTCTCACGTTTGTTGTGGTGGATGATTCTTAACTTAAAGCCATCAAATACAAATAATTTAAATCGCCAACGTTTTGATTGCACAGATACGTATTACACGTCAAAATATCGGTTCCATTTGTTTCAAAAAGCAATGAATTGTAATTAGTTAATGTTTTATGTATAAAACAGGACAATGGCACAATAATTACTACCATTCAGACTACTTTCCTCACCTTGGCCTTTTCTCTCAATGGACGTAACTCCTTCAATATGGGTGCCAGAGCCAGTTTCTTATTATTGATACTTTGTGTTAACTGCCCAATCATGCCAGACATCGACTCCAATGTGTCCCCCTTCTTTTGATTAAGGTCTGTCATAGCCTCTGACATCTTCTCCAGCTGGTCTTGGGTGTCCCGGTAACCTTTGACTCCGTGACGAGCTTCTAATTGTCCCAAGGTGTTGTTGATTGCCGCATCTTTCGCTGATAGTACTTCTTCGGTCCTTGAGAGAATGCCTCGTTCGGCCTTAACTTCACTCAAAGCCAATCGACTCTGTTTGTAGATAGTTGACTTACTCCGCAATTTGTTCACATAACGTTTGAACTGAATGAGGACAAAACAAATATGAATTCTCTTATTTCAAAATGTTTTATATAACAATACTGTATGAATTGAGGTCCATAAATACCAATGAACAATACTCGTTAAAGTCTAAATATATATATTACATATCTTATAAAATACTTCAAATATAAAGTAAATGACTATATTGTATAAATAGATATTAGTATAAATATTAATATTGCCATATAAAATAAAATAACTTAATACTATAAAAGTAATAATTCATAAAAAGTATACATATATTACTGATATCTACGAAAGTAGTATAATTTATTAGCGGTTAATGTTATCACAGAGGGTGTTTTTTTAGTTACTTTAATTATACATTTTGTTTTGAATATTTGTATTGTATGCATCTTTGACACACTCGATCATTTTTAGATAGTATTCAACAAATAGTATATTTTCTCACATCATCAGCCTTAAGCATATCGCCAGAATCTCCTCCTGCCTGCGTTATAGATTCTCTCTTAGAGGACAATTCTTGTTCTGCTCTCGCCGCCTGTTCACGTGTATCTCGTAGAATCTCGGCAGCCGACTCTTTCTTAATGGCAATAATTCGAGCCTGCTGACGGAATAGTGAGAGTTTATCATCGGTGGGGTCCCCAGCCATCATGCGTTTCTCAATCAACTGGTTGATTTCACCGTTCAGACCACGAATCTGTATAGTTTAATAAATATTAGTATAATAATAGTATCGTATTTTCTGTAAGTTTCAGCTAACCTGATTAAAACGAATTGAGAATAAAAAAGGATAAAGGCCTACCTGCTGATTAAGTGTCTCTAAATCTGAGTGACCCATGGCGGGTTCCGAGACCACCTTTTGCAATTCCTGGACATACTTGGAGCGCGAGGCGATCTCTTTGGGTAACTTTTCAGACACCATGTACTGGTTCACTCTGGCCTCTTCTTGAAGTCTTGCAAGAAGACCTGACACAAGTACAGCGAAGACAACACGGGACTATATGGAGACCATTATCAGGGCATGCAATAATAAGTGAGGAGTGGGTCACCTTCTGGAGTTGCTCCAACACTCGCCTGTCGCATGTCTTTCACCTGTTGTATTGTTCGATTAATGCGCTGCTCCAATGACGATATCTACATTAACGGAGGCAGACAATATGGTCAACTTTTAACTTAAATCTATCTGAGAAGTACATATTTTAAAATGCCCTCAAAACTCACTAAGTTACGTTGATCTTGCATTTCTCGTTGTAGTTTGGTCTCACGATCTCTTTCATTGCGCAGCTTGCGGGCCACTTCCAACATTGGGCCGGACCTGGAGTACGACTCAACCTTTTTCTTGAGACGATCCACACGTCGAAGCAGTTGTTCTCGCTCCTCCTGCATAGCTGAGATGTCACGCTTAATGTCGGCCGAGGTGACTCCACCCGAAGTCGCGGCTTCCACCTGTTTGTGGACCTCTTTAAAGTCTTCCGTGAGACCTTCGTACTGTTATATAGTCAGCGAGATAAAGAAAAAAGTTAGAAGAATAGAAGAACCTTCTAATTTGGCCACATTGGTATAACCTTCCATTGAGCTTACTTGTTGATACAATTGTGCAATGTCTTCCGATTGTATAATGTCCGCAGGCACCTGTACTTTGACCAGAAATTTGGCCAAATAGGCTCGTTTCTTGAGCTCTGGACTCTTTTGCAATAGCCAGGTGAGGATTGGATAGACGACCATCTTATCCCCTTGCACGAGGCCCTGACGAAACATGCTCCTGAGATGAGAGAGATTCATGCCCAATGTGTTATATGCAAACTTGTAGGATTCTTTCCTGCAATAATATTTTCACTTACAGTTCATTCACGTCCGTTGGAGGCGCATAGCGGAAAATTCTGAGAGCCTCAAATAGTCGTAAAGCCGTCTGATCGGCAGATTCCTCACGAATGTCCATTTTGTGCTGAAACCAGAAGTTACAACTCTAACTAACACTTGCAAATAACTCAGAAATATAAATGTGTACAAAATATTTATGCGTAACATTTGACACATTTTTATTTAAATTTAGAAAAATAGCTAATGAAGTAAAAATCTCACCCGCGGATCAATTTCTGTAATGACATCATTGAGAGTCTGGAGCAATTGAATGGATTCAAGCGAGTCAAAGGTGATAAGATTGTAGGTTTTGTTGAAGGGCGCTTTATTCAGTTCTTGAACAATTAACTTAAGATGATCATTCATTGTTGAAACTCAGAAGCAGGAAGTTTCCAGACTGCAACAATACAATAGATATAGAATAAATTATAACTTCTTATTCTTCATTAGTTCTAATAGGCAATTGGAGTGAATCTAGAAATATATTGATTAGTATTGAAAAAATTAAACAACTAAATATTAACTTTTATTATATATAATATAGATATTATTATAAAAACAAAAATTTAACAAATCTTTAATGAATGTTTTATTTAGGTTTTGTTCATTGTGTATTCTATATATGTGTCAAAATAATTTGAAAGTTTAGTTATATTAAGCAGCTACCATTACTATATTATTAATTTATATATAAATTCAGAGTGACCCCCAGAAAACATTTTGATTTCAAAAAAATTTATTTATATAGAAAATTATATATAAATAGGAAATATTTCTACAAATAATGATGTAGTTGGCTGGTTGCATTTATGTAGGTAATTTGTATATCTTTTAAAGTAACATAAAACAGAGGTTTGTTTTCTTCTTTATAAAAATGTATCACTCATTGAGCTTTCTAATGACTCAAGTTTTACATAAACATTTTATTTTCTGTGGCACAGTCTATTCTTTAAACTGACATATAGGTAACATTTGAAGTTAGTTAACAATTAATAGCTGATTGTCTGTCTCACAGAATAGAAGTATTTTATATATTAATTATATTCTATATTATAAAAAATTTACATAATGGTAGATAAACTAAAATACAATATAAGCAAATATAAAATATAGAGAATTATTATATAAGTATGCAAATTTGATCTATATATTATAAATAGAAATTTTGTCAGCACATTTCAAAAAATAGGATATAGACAAATATACAATATATCAAAATATGATATAGCTAGATGAATTCTACTGATTAATATATCATTAGTTGGCATTATAAAACTGATGAAAATTAATATTTTTAATGATGGAGACTGAAATATTTGATTTGCCTTATTAACTTTATTATTTAATGTATGGTGACAAAACAGATTTAGTTGGAATCAGATATATAATTGTTAGTTTTTTTAATATATTTATTCATTAACAATACTCATTTGAAACAGCAAATATCTTAAAACAATTTATTTTTATTGAGGGACTTCTTTGAATCCATTTGAGTTATTCAAGTTTAATTCATTAATGAACTTATATATTATATTTAATATTAAAGTCACTGATAGTATTGGCTAAAAATATATATTAACTTTAAATATATATATTAAAATAATTTAAAATTGTTTTAAAATTTGACTAAATGTAAATATCAAATACTTTATTTTATATGTTAAAGTTTATTATAGAGTCATGTAATAAAAACATAAATAAAATATTGAAAAAGTAAAATAAATGCTATATATATATAAAAATACCCTTAAGATGAATTTTCTAATATTATTTGAAATATATTTATATATTATAGTTTTACAAGATACTTTTATATAAAGTGAATTAATTTTATTTTTATTGCATCTCACCCATACTTTTTATAATATACTGAACTGTAATTTCAATATAACAGTGTCAAATCATCAAAATAAAATAATAAAAACTAGAGTAGCAAATATTTAAAAATTATGTTTATAAATATTAAATAAATAATAATTTAATAAACTTTAAAATAATTTTTAAAATTGTATTTTAACCATTTAATAATGGTATTAGCAGGCAAGTTAACTTACCAGACGGCTATATAAAATGAAAAATTTAAATTATGTTAGTATCCTTATTGTGTTCTTATTGGATAAATATTTTCAAGTCTTGATAATAGTATCTATCATAATCTATCATATTCAATTAGCCTCCTACAAGGATTTATATATTGTCCTTTTATTTAAACAAATAGTATATAAATGAATATTTTTCATGTTTATTGTTTATGTGAGATTATATAATTACAGTAATTTATAGGATATTCTTCAAATTAGTATATGGATGTAACTATAATATTTATAGGTAACATTATAATTACTAAACAAATGTGCATACTTATTAAACAATATTATATTATTTGTGAAAAAAATATTTGAAATAATATCAAGTTTAGGATAACAAAAAACTCCAAGTATTTTATAAATTCATATGATTATTATATGATTACTATTTATTTTTATCTGTATAATAGTGTCTTTTATATATATAATATAAATACAATTTTATGAACAATAAGATATTTGGAGTAAAGGATTTAATATGATAATATAATACAATTATGATATCAGATCTATATATTTATTTTTTATTATGAGCTAAATTTATTTAAGATTGAATAGTTGTTCTATTCCAATGATGCAAGAGAGCTACTATTTTTTTGTTAATAATTGAATACATGTAACTGAAATAATCTAATTATAAGAGAACGAAATTGCCTCTATCTTTAGTATGAATACTGTATAAATAAGCATAAGTGCTGAATAATTCTTACATCATATTTTTGTTGATGTATGTTTATTCTCTTTCTAAAAGAAATGTGAGAAGGTTATATAGAGAATTGGCATGCACCCTTATATAATATCTAACTCCTAAAGAGGTACAAATAACATTTTGAATCATATTGATAATTTGTCAAAAACAATAAAATTCAGTATATTATCCGCAATCATAGCAACTCAGTACACAAATTGCTGCCATAATAAAGTTAGGTCTGTTGTAATATATTTCAATAAATAATCCAACATCACTTTTATAATAGATCTTATATCATAAACAGATACATGCACCATATATCAAATTGTATAAGTTATCTTTAAAAATTACTGTAATACACCTTTGTAACATCTGCAATGACAAGCTTGCTTTGCTGAGATGCCAAACTACCACTACCAGAAAGACCAGATTTAGATGCAGAACTACCACTACCAGAAGGACCAGATTTAGATTTAGATGCAGAACTATCACTACCAGAAGGACCAGATTTAGATGCAGAACTACCACTACCAGAAAGACCAGATTGAGATGCAGAACTACCACTACCAGAAGGACCAGATTGAGATGCAGAACTACCACTACCAGAAGGACCTGATGGAGGTGCCAAACTACCACTAAAAGAAGGACCTGATGGAGGTGCCAAACTACCACTACCAGAAGGACCTGATGGAGGTGCCAAACTACCACTACCAGAAGGACCAGATTGAGATGCAGAACTACCACTACCAGAAGGACCTAATGGAGGTGCCAAACTACCAATAACAGAAGGACCAGATTGATGTGTCAAACTAACACTACCAGAAAAATTAAGATGCAGAACTACCACTACCTGAAGAAGCCAAACTGTTCATGAATGCAGACTTTATGGAAGATGTTCTGTTTACTGATTTTATAGCATCAACATGTTTTTTCCCTTTACAATGACTATCTAATAAGGTAAAACTCATGTTACTAATAGAAATTGGTTTTTCATGACAAATCAAACACTGAACTGAATATATATCACCTTTGACTGGTGCAACCTAGATAGCATATTTAGGATATAAAGATGGATCTTCCCAATTAGATGAATACTGTACTTTGCCAAATGGCATATCTGAAACAATAAATGTAATATTATTTTAAAAATGCTAATATATTTTTATAGCATGATGAAATATTTGTATAGCATATAGTATGACATTTCCATACCATGATATTTAATATTTCTAAAGCAATATATGAAATTTTTATAGCCTAGGTATCTAATGACAGCTCAGAAAGCCAAAGTTCACTTAATTCCCTGCAGATATAATGAATGTGCTTAACATCTCTACTTACCCTCAAATGATTTAAATATAAGTGATGTATGTCAGAATATTGTCATATATTATCAGTATATGCTGGATAAATCATTAAGGTATGATGGTGCCTTTAGAAAAAATTAAAATAATGCATTACTTTTAATTTAAAAAAAATGTTGACTATTAAAATATCAAGCAGTTATACTGAAATTTTGAAATATATTTGTGAAAAAAATATTATGTAACATAATCAAATTCCAGGACATTTTATTTTTATTAGTATTTTTGACAAAAATTTCAGGACTTTTCCAGGCCTTTGCTAAATTACAAGACTTTATGCCAGAATCTGTATGAACCCTGTATATATACTGAAAAGCTTTGGCCCACTTTTCAGCACATATAACATTGATCAAAGAATCAGATGAAAGAAAAGAAAGTGATTATATAACTACAACTAGATCTGTAATCTAAAATAAAATGCTTAGCCGGCTTGTTAGGCAAAAAATGGTAAAAAACTTCAAATTGATCAATTAAATTGAAGTAATGTGCTTATAAGTTCAAATCAACTAATCAAATTGAAGTTTTTTGCCTAACATGATGGCTAGGAATTTTAAATACTTTAATTTTAGATTGCAGATCTAGTTTAAAGTATAGTATATAATGTCTATGGTCTTGACCAATAGAATTTCAAACCCTATTTTTGCCATTGCCCAGTAATATTCAAACTAAAACAGGAGATATTTGTCCTGTTTTAATTGTATTTTAGTTAGATCTATTTTTAGAAATGCCCTTATTTTTACTCTAAAGATGTGATCAATGTTTGATACACTCTTCTGGGTGAGGTAACTTTGATTTTGTATTAACCATTAATCAGCCCATTATGAAAAGGTTAAACAGCCATTCCAAAAATAATAACACAATTTTTTTTTAAATATATTAAATTAAAAAATATTTTAGAATGGCTTAATAAATTGGCTTAATAAAAAATAAAAGAAGGACCATTAATAATTGTATGTATAAAACAAAAAAATATTTTTTTAGACTAAATTATAAATATATAAAAATGTATATAAAATGTCTAAAAACGAATATCAAAATTTAATTTATTGGTTGATTTTTTCATTACCTTATATCAGGAACTATGCCTCTGAACATATAAGTAGCTTTAATGGGGGGGGGGGGTTAATGGGTAGTGAATACTTAACAAAAGTACTACTTATAATTTAATTCAGCAACAATAAATATTGTAGGTAGTGACTACCCAACAGGAACCATAACAAAGCTACGATTCGGTCAATTTCACTGATTGCTTCTAGGTAAGCTATTTAGAATGCTACTTATGTTTCCATTTGCCCATCCCAGATGAACACTTTAAATATATTAAGATACTTAATTAAGGGGAAAAATGTAACACATATTATCCGTTTTTTAAAACTTTTATTATGATAATAACATTATAAATTTTACAATTCAAATCAATTAAATTATTTAAAATAATATAAATATATAATCATACTTTTATGAATATTTTTGGTATTCAAATATACAAAGTTACTAAGGTCTACGGTAAACAAAAGAAAAATATATAGTCGAATAAACAATTTAATTTAACTTTTGATGAAAAATTATTTAGATTTATGTGTGTTCACATAAATCATAAGTTTACATTTTTTTATAATTTATACAAACACTAATTTATAAAATCTTATTCAAAATACTGTTTTAGATATATATATATTTAACTTCAATAATTTTACGAATTAAAATAATAAAAAACATTTTATTATTTATTAAAAGTATTAACTTTTTATAAAAATATAAAAAAATAAATTATAGCTATAACGGATAGGAAATAAAGTGTATTATGCAAAAATATCCATTTATAGAGACGTAATATATGAATGGCCCCAAACCAGCTGATCGGCGTCAATTGGCGTCAACAAAAAAGTTTAAATAATCGCCGGCGTATAGTATCGGTGTAACATTACCATATATAGGTTCTTTATAAACGGAGAGATATAGAGAACACAATTTTAAAATATTTACATTTTATATTAAGATATACATGTGTATATTGATTTTGGTTTTTATTTAAAATGCTATTCATAAAACTATATATATTATTCATATATTGTAAAAAATAGTTTTAATGCTATAAGCGTTGAATTTCTTTGAAAATTAAAGTTTTTTTAATTACTATTTATTTTAATTTATAATAATTAACTACTATTCGAAAGTATTTAACTAGTTATCAGTAAAAATTCTTTTAATCTTGTATAAGATCTTTTCAATTTTGTTTTTGCAGATACATGAAGAAGATAATGTTACTCGCCACAGAAATTGACATACTGATTCTAACCATCTAGCCAACCCACATGGAAGATTGTGAACAAATTGGCTTTTCGAAGTGAGCGCTTCAACGAATGAGAATCTAAGTTTTAGCAAAGTGAGCACGTCCAACGCATTTACAAACAACGCGAAGTGACCCAAAGAATCACCAACGAGAGTTTTCACTCGAAGTCGAGAACGGAGATTTTTTTAATAACTATTAAGCTTGAATTCGCTGAAATTAGAATCCGATCAGAGGCCAGTTCGTCTCCCGTCCTTACACCCGCACATGGCTCCCAAATTCCCTGTTCAGACATTTCTGAAATAAACAGCTGGTGAGCACCCAAGAGCTTAGTCAAGTCTCAAGGACCAATTACTTACACGCGTAGGTCGGAGACATTTTCCAGCCTAGCTACGCCACTTTCGACATAACACCGCCTGGACCAGATTTGACGGGCCGACGTATCCAAGTCGTAGAAAGGCCTGTATTAGAGCGGCCGCGGCTTGATTGAAAGGAAGATTTCGCATACTTTCCCTGTTACACCTTACGGGACCGCTTTTCACTAGTGTGTATACACGACCGGAGTGCACATTCCAAAGCACACAGGCGAACCGCAGTGGCCACAAGAAAAATCGACGTGTTTTAGCAGAAGAACTTCGAACTCTTGGCAAACCGACCCCGGCTACCTTTAATACATGACACCCAGTACTGTTATATCAGAGTTCATATTGTTGGCTATGAGATGGGTAATGACTTATGCAGATCGAGGATTGTCATTCATGCACGCATTGTCCGCCTCCGACAGGGTGTTGTCACTGAGCTCCATAAGAAAGACGACCACCTGGGATGAGTGAAAATCATATACAGAAATCAACTACAAGGATAATCCAGCTGAAGTTACAGAAACCGAAATGGAGGAACTTGAAAGATATATGTGTTGTCCTGCTCTAATCACGCATTTCTCAATTAACTAAAGTGAATGAATCTAGGAAGCAACTTTTCTCCTACGTTAATCGGAAGCCTGAGTACACCCCTCCATCACGTGCAGACCTTCAACAACATGAAAAACGTGCGGTTTGCCAAGCAGGACATATCTTAGGACAGGCCCTGAAGGCCCCAATTCAACTTTCCGAGTGGGAATGGCAACGAGACAGCGAAGCAATCTGGGTGGCTTATATCAGAAATTTTCTGTAGAACGTCTTAAGAAATGACCGGTGTAAGAAGAAGGATTCGGTAAATTAAAAAAGAATACCATCTTAAATCAAAATATTTAGCCAAAAGATATTTTCCCATAGATTGATTCACATAGTAAACGTCGCCATTTTTCGTAAATCTAAATTTTTTTGAAAATTCCTTCTTCCCCAAAAAGGCTTCCACCAACTGTATATCTAAATTTTCTAAATAAACGCAGTAATCTTTTAAAACATAAATTTAATCTGAATATTTAATGCAGATTTTTGCATAGATATACCGTATAAGAAATTCATATTTAATTTTCTTGATAAAATAACAAATCGGTAATTTTAGCATATTTTTGAAACTAAATATTTTATATATATATTTAACTAAGCGAAACAGGATTAACGCATTACTATTGTAACTAATGTATTACTCATGCAACAACTTCATAAAACTGAAATTAATATCTCTTATTGATATTAAAAATAAAATTCAATGACCATATGTATTATAGCTGAAATTCAAATAAAATTAAGATTGGATTTTTAGAATTATATATAACAAATATCTTTTCTAATATGAATTGGTGAAAATATAAATCCTAAATGAAAAAAATTAAAATATAATTATTATAAATTATTATTAAATTAAAATGGACCAAATTTCAATTGTTGGCAATCAGTTTAATGATTTTTCTAATAATTAATTTAAGACCTTTCTAATATTTTACTCTGATCTCTCCTCAAAGCTAGTTTTAATTGTTTAATATGTTCAACCGAACGACCAATTTTACCTTGTTTACCTCCTGCAGAGAGAACTATTTGATTTACTTAAGTAAACATGCCTATAGAGTGGTAGACACGAAACTACATACCTAGTTATATTATAATCAGTGCCACACACAAATCGAATAATTCATGATAGTAAGTGATAGAATGGCAAAGTACTCCACGCTTTTGTGTAGAGGAACTCTGATGAATTATATATTATGTATACTTCAGATGAAGGAACTATATAAAGATAGAAAGACAACAACCAGAGTTCAATGACATAGCTACTGTGATTTAGCGGCATTAGCAACCACAGGTAACTACGGTTAACCTGATCTCTTTTAAAGAAGCGTAATAAATTATATCGAGATCTGTCTTACAAATTCCCCTTCTATAAGTCCTGTCCTGTGTAAATTTATTCTAGAAATCTTATGGGTTGTTGTGCATCAGCGGCATCAACAACGGTGGTCAAGTCTGCATATATTAAGTCCTCGTCCAGTTCTGCTAATAACCACAATAAAAATGCCTCCGATATCAATAGCAATCATCTACTGAAATCTTCGTCGAATGAAGTGCTTACCCCAGCTGAGGAGTACCACAGCCATCTGCATCACAGTGCCCAGAAGTCTAATTCGGACTCTGCGCTGTATAACAGCAACAAGTACGCCATTCAAGTGGGTCAATTGGAATCTTATTATGACCTGGAATTCAACGGAGAATGTCGCAGACCGGGCTGGTCTGACGAGCAACGTGGAGGAGGGGGCCCCGCCTACAACATCTTTCTGGAGCGGGAGCTCGGAATGCGCTTTATAATTCGATTGCAGGAACATCCGGCGCTTGGAAGGCTGCCATTGACATGTGTTGGACACATCTCGCGGACAGAATACCGTGGACAGGAGGTGATTGCAATAAAACTCACCCATTCCGAAGGAAAGCGTTTCGCTATTTTCGACTGTGCCAAACTGTTAAGAGCAACGGGACCGATGGAATTTCGCCATGTGCTCGCATATTACGGAGAGGATCCGATCCGCCCTATGATTTCCAGGGAGGAGGACACTAGACGAAGCCAGCTCATTACACAAGAATAAAATTTGACTTGCTAAAAGAGATACAACTCGTGAATGTATAGACCGGATTTTGCATGTACAGATTATATTTAATAAAACAGACATAATCTAGTCACAGGTGATAAATTTTACGATATCCACTTCCATCCAAACTGAATCAATGTGTATTAATTATGTTATAATTATTATTTATTTGATATATTTGTATTGCTTTATACTTTATATATTCAATTTGTTTTATAATAAAAATTTCTTTTGAAATAAATTTTCACTTCATAGGAGGTACTTTAAATAGAACAATTTCTTTATATTTCTTGAAATTTCTTTAGATTAGAGTGGTGACATCTTTCAAATGAATATTTTTCCACATTTTGAGGTGTCAAAATAATTATAATATGTTATTTACTTTTTGGTTATTGTCTCATGTTTCCAGATTTAACTTTAAATATTCTTATTTATTCGTTTTGTTTTTGATCATTCGATAATTTTTAATTTTCATTAAAATTTGCTCAATAATTAGGTAATTCTTTGAGTTTAATAATTTTAATGATTAAACATTATTCGATGTAACCTGATTTGTTGGAAAAACTATTAATTGCTTGATAATTATTTTGTTGAAATATCTATACAAAATAATCAAAAAGTAATATATATAAAATTCTATTATAAAATAATTATTATTATCGAATATTTATGAATAAATTATTAGAATTAGTAATAAAATCATCCAACTATATACAAAAGAATTAAGTTAATTTTATTTAAATGATATAGATATATAGGTGTTTCTTTATACGTTAATGAATAAATCTTCATAACTAAAATAATTGAATTGAAATGAAATGAAATGAAATGAAATGAAATGAAATATATCATTACATATTTTATACAAACATTATTATAAAAAATA
>JAUZNC010040025.1:0-17888 GCA_034780395.1 Vannuccia rotundouncinata | reverse complement strand
AATTATTTAAAGAGATTTTGCTATTTCAGAATATATACCTTTATTTGAAACGTAGTTACTTCTGGCCCACCCTGTATTAATAGGAGTAATAATAGATTAAACGGACTCTACCCTTTCCCTCTATTGTTACTATATAGATTAACAAACGTAAGAGAATAATATTTCACCTATAATGAATTGATCAAGCACTAATGCGATTTTGCACCAATTAAAATAGAGATTCGCACAATTCGTATTAATACTAGGGAATATGTGGGCGTTTATTAGTGTCGGCACTCAATTATCCTGTCATCAAAAGCAAAAAGTACCTATCACTCCGCGTCAATATTTTACGGAAGTCTAAATTGTTCGAGAATACCAAAAGTTAGTCAATATATTTAAACGAAGTTGTAAAAATAATTGTCGCCTTACTCGTGAAAATAAGCTGAGATCAACTAATATTCACGGAGCTTTGTGCATACGGCTGCAGGAGTATGTATTCCTGTAAAGTCCGCCCCTGCAATAAAATCATAACGGGAGAGAGTATTAAACGCTTTCTCCATTTCATAGCTCAAGAGTGGGGATTCAGACCAGGTCTTTGCAATAATAAAGGAGTCGACCATCTTTATAATAATTTTTTTAAGTAGAGCAGTATCAATATCCTGATTAGACTTGTCTCGCATGAGTACACTCGATACAATATCAAGCAGTTGGAACCATCCAGACGTCTTCACTTTATCCATGTTGAGTTTGTAGTGACTGGTGATGACAATTGTGTCTGAAATTTGGCACAGCGTTGAGGACCCACCTTGATGAGCGCGAGCGCCTCAATAATATAGTCTGCAGAAAACGTCATTGTAGTAGAGAGAGTAGAAGAGTAGATCTACCAAGAGACAACAGTCAGAGAGATCGCAAGAAGTGAGAATGAAATCAACAACTCACACACTTTATTTACCATGATACATAACTCTTATATTCGCCAAAATTTAACTAGTTAAGGTGCGAAGAAATTTAACTAGCAAAGGTGCGGAGAAATTTAACTAGTAAAGGCAGGTGCAAAAATTTAACAAGTAGAGGATCTCTAACTAATGGAATGTGTAGGAGGATTTTTTCAGAATATTTTGATGACTCAAAAGTAAAAATATGAAATTTCATACCTCAATTCACGTTTTTAGTTGTAAAATCGAATTCTCCATATGCAATATTGTAATATTCGTGGCATTCAACGCGTTTAACTATATACTATACAAATTTGGATTCACCGCCAAATTCTTTTTTATTTTTGAAAAAATTTAACATGTATGTGATATTTTATAATTAGTGCCAATTTTTTTTAATTGAAGTAGATAATAGTACATTCGAATTCTCCATATGTTAATTAGTGTTAATAGCCATTAAAATTAATTAAATCTCTTATTGTCTTTCTGTCTTTATAAAGGCGAAACTTCATTCTAAAAGATGGAGATAATATAGTATTAAAAATCATCTAAAAATATTATTATTTTAATATTTATTACTCACCGTTTCGGACGTTCTCCATAGTCTTCCCAAATAACGTGTTGTTACGGAGCTTGTAATAATACTTCTCGAATGAGTTACATGCGCCTGCCGTTTTTGAGAGTTGAAGGAAATATATGGCTCGAAAAAAACCAACTGGTTGATCCAAAGAGTGCGTCGAATTTGGATCAACTTCATACCCTGTACTAGGTAGAACTGCAGAAGCCGACCGTGAACCACATATTTATTGTTGTCCCAGTGAGTGAGTAGTACCTTGCTAGTGTCCCAAAATACATTATATTTGCCGCCGTTGAGTCCTCTCCATTGTTCCCGCATGAAATCCGTTCTGGGAGTTTGCACTTCTCCGGAACAAATAGTAGATCACATGTGCGGTCCTGTACCTCCTTGAGGTATTCGACATCAACCTCCACGATGTTTTTCCCACGCCTCCATCATAGTCAAAGTTGAGAATGTCCAGAATCTGAAGATCATCCTCTGGAATTTCTGAGAGACTGCGTGGCCATAGAGGTTATTGAGTCCACGTAGAGCAGGTCCACCTTTGGGCTTTCCTCATCGTATAAGTCCGGGATACGAGGCTTGTTGGAAGAGACGTACCGGTCATCTTAAACACCGAATGTTATTGAGAGACCAGGTAAAGTCAAATAGTAGGCTAGATCTAAGTCATCTTAATCCAGTCTAAGCTTCCGGAAGGTTTGAAAAAATCGCAAGCTGGTAAACATCTAGACGAAGCTATAACCCATGCATGTAGTCCTTCAAAGTCGTACAACCGAGCAGAGTCCTGGATTTCTGCACGCGTAAGTAGCGTTCAGTGTTGCACTCCTGCTGGCTGCGGTCATCGAAAAATGCTTCTCTGGGAGATAGCTAGTCTTCTCTCAGGCAATCCGGTCCGGTAAGGCAGGAGTAGGGGAAGACTCCTTTAGAAAAAGCAACTTCGGTGAAGGTGTTGTCCGAGTTGAAAATCGATCGGGTATGCCGTAGCTGGTTCGGAGCAAGAATGCTCACAATGGAATCCTGCAGCGAGGCCGACATAAACTGCAGAGAGTCACTTGATTAATTGATTTCAGCTAGACAGTAACGGATTTTAAAAATTTTAAAGGCGAATAGTACAATATTGCCTATGGAGAATTCAATTGATGCTTAGAGCGTTGAACTCATAATTCGTAGGTCATGGGTTCGAATCACATTTTCAGTAATTATTTTTTATGCATTCAAATATCCGAAACGATCCAAGATAATATTTTTTTGTTTTTAAAACACCGATTATTTCTCTTACCACTTATAATATACTACAATTACCTATATACTTAATAAATAAATCATATTATAACATTTAGGTATAAAAAAGTTATTAAAATAATGAAAATCAGTTTTCTGATAAAGAATATAAAATATAACCCTAATCGGTTGATATATTCTTTTTAAAAATAGGCATTTTGAACAAAAACTTTATTTTATTGTGTCGAAACTAAATTTTCTTTTCATCTGTCACTCATATTCTCGCAGTATATTTCTGGTCAAGAACTAGAGTAACAATGTTTGGGAAATTAAGATGATTCCTTCTTAAACCTTCAAAAAATAAATTCAACTTATCTTTCATAACTTCCATATTTTTATTATTATTGTTCTGTAAATGTGCTATGTATACTTTGGTATCTCATTTCTCATAATCTAAACACAAAACAAGATCTTATTGAAATTTAGAAAACAAACACTAGCTTTTAACGATATATATAATGTTAATTTTAAACATAAATGTTTACCCGAATAAATTTGAACCATAACATCTATTACAATGAAGACTCGCAAAAGTAGTTTATTTTATAGTCCCGGTCCTCGTAACACTTCAAATTTGAGATAAAATATTTTACATAATGATATATAAGCAGAGAATCAAGGACTAAATAAAAACTAACTAAAAACTATAAAAAACTGAACTAAACATATATTGAGAAATACATTAAATACAGATCTGTGTAAACTTTAATATAAAATATAGATATCTAAAATATATACAATCATATATAACAATAAGTACAGAAAATACAAAGTATAAACATATAAAACATCCCTTAAAGCTACCAATCAAGAGCTTCCTCTAGAAACTCAAACTGCTCTCCTACGGCCTGATCGATATCCTTTCGTAAGAGAGTCTTCCTCTTGCTTTGGATAAGGAATTTATAAGATGCTTCAGTAATGGTCTTCACAAATAGTTCAGTAGCTCTAGAAACCAGAACGGCCGCCTCTTGGTTCACCAAATGGACGTCAGGATCCGCTTTCATGATAAACTTCACTCTTGACAGTGGAAGTTGTAGAAGGTTTGATGGACGCTTAATCTCGTTTTTGCCTTTATTTGTTGTCGTTGATTCCGCTTCAATAAACATGTCTTCTGAATCAAATACTTCGATGCCAGTGGGAACATCTTCGGGATCAATATTTTCTAAATTGTCACGGTTCGTTGTTAATAACTCCACTTCTTCTTGAGATGGTTCCATATTCACACCTTCCTCCGTTTCGAGGTCGTTGATTTCGTCTTCTTCTGCAGAAGCTTTATCATCTTCATCATGTTCAACATTCGAATCAAAACTATCAGCATCTAAATCAACATTATCTGCTTCGAGGTCCATATCGTCAATGTCTTCGTCAACATCCAAAGATGCGTGTATTTCTTTTGTATCCAATGTTAGATCATCGTTTTTGTCTTCAGTAGCTGGAACAGATTGCAGTTCGCTGTCCATATTTCTGAAATACAATACAAAATGAATGGATTATAACCCTTGTAATCAGCATCTTCATATTTTAGTTGAGCATACAAACTGAAAAAAAAGTTATTGGAGAATTTGTACATATTGGTTTTGTTTTAGATGAATATCTGAAGCAATAATTATAAAGAATTTTGGTCATTATGACTTGGTGTATTATGACATGGTATATTTTAACTATATTTTAGATAATTTTTACTTTGTTATGTTCTTATAGATGTTGAGGGAGTATAGTCGTATTGTGGGAGTTGATGTCGAAGAGTCTGTACATAAGCGATTGGAAGAAATCGGAGGAAAGTTGATCGCCATTTTTTTACCAAAATGGGAGCTTTCTAAGTTGAAACTTGAAAAAGAAACTAAAGGTATTGATTTCTTAATAAATAAGTTTAGAATATAAAACTTCATTTACTTTTAGTTTATCATCTTTGATGCTCATCCCTTTCAGATCTTTCTTAAGATGTATTTTAAATACTGCGAAATAAATATTTGTAAATATGATGTAATCATTGTATTTATAAGATAAATAGCCAAATTAGGCTGGCAAAAGATTGTCTCTTACTGTTTCAATGTTCTCTCTGATGAAGAAGATTCTAATGAACTGTCTACCCATCTAAAGAATTGGGCATTGGTGAATAAAATAACCCTTTCCTCATTATCAAGTCTACTCAAGATTTTGAAACCACGCGATCCAGATCTCCCTATTGATGGAAGGACATTACTTCAGACAAATCGTCAGTCACTATGTACAAAATTGGGTTCTGGGTATTTATTTTATTTTGGTATTAACAAAATTCTGACAATCTTCATGAAAACAATAATATGTATGAACTCTCCATAAACATAGATGGTTTGCCTCGGTATAAAAGTTCACAAAAACAATTTTGCCCTATTCAAAGTTGCCTTAATGGATCAAATCCTTTTATTAGTGCAATTTATTGTGGTAATTCTAAGCCAGACCTAAAACTATTTTTGAATGATTTTGTTAAAGAGGTGAATGATTTTGTTAAAAAGGTGAATGATTTTGTAAAAGAGGTGAATGAACTCCGTGTTATTTTAAGGATTAAATATATTATTTGTGATAGTCATGCTCGATATTTTTTTAAGTGTATCAAAGCACTTAATGGGTATTCTTCATGTGATAAATCCTTTAAATCACTCCGAAACCTGATATTTTCTCTTCCACCGTACCCAAAGGGCACTGGAGGATCCACTGTTAAAAGCTAAACTGGGATTT
Source organism: Vannuccia rotundouncinata (assembly GCA_034780395.1). NCBI lineage: Eukaryota > Metazoa > Platyhelminthes > Proseriata > Coelogynoporidae > Vannuccia > Vannuccia rotundouncinata. The sequence continues at coordinate 12,398 of JAUZNC010040025.1, read as the reverse complement.
TTGTCTGTGTGTCAGACAGTGGAGCCCTTTCTTCGTCGATTTCAATCTCCAAAACCTATGATTCCTTTTCTTTATAATGCTCTGATTGACATCCAGACAACATTGGCCCGCAGGTTAGTGAATATATTATAGAATGTTATTATATCACTGAAGATCATTCTATGGATTCAATGATAAATCAGTACGTATTCCGTATGACCCAGAGAATTATTTTCAATATTTAGAATTTGCCAATCAGTGTTTACGACTATATGTTTCAACTTCTTTACCTAATATGACCTTATTACACCATACGTTTGTGGCATGTGTACTGTTATAATTAAAACAATATATATATACAGTATTTAGAATATATTTATTTCTTCCCTGACAAAAAGAATTATAAAATATTTGTTATTCTATTTACTTTAGTTTTAAGTTAAACTAAAATATTTTAACTAACCAATTGTTAGGTACAAATTTCAGGAGTCATGTGATACTTATTCTGAAAATATCATTTTCTTTTAGTCAAAAACAGTGTGTGAGGAGAGGTATACATTTTAACTTTCTTTAAATATGGGCTAACATATTTATATTTCCCTAAACAACATTTTCCCCATATATACTGTGAATCCTAATTATGGAGTACAATCCTATAAGAAAAAAAACTAACATATTCATAATTATACTACCACTCAATAAATATTCATATTCATAAGTCACCCCTTCCAACCAAGAAATACATTTGTATATGTAAAATCAGTATATAAAGATCATATAATAGATGGCCCCTAATTATTTTTCAATTTATTTCTTAGCAACCAATTTTCAAACAAATTAAGTATAATGCATGTGTTTTCTGCTTTAAATTCAGCAATGTTTAAGTCTTTCCAAAGATCTATTTTTCTGGAAATTCTCTTTTTTGTTAATTAACACTTCGTTTTTTTATTGTACATGCGTTTCACTTTTAAAATTATTGTTTGTATGCATTTGATTTGTTTTCAATCTTGAATTAAATGAAAAATGAATTTTTGTAAATATAATAGATACTGAATAAATAGTCATTATTTATAGCTGTAAAATTGTTATAAAACTCCTATTTAGATATAGTTCTCAACCAGAGTCTGCTTTCACAGGTATTGGACTCTCTCGATTTAAGATAGCGACACACAATGAAACCAAAGAAATCTTTTTTTTGATGAATCCAAAATCATGTTCCCTCGACCCTATTCCAACTTTGATTATCAAATCATCCTTGATATTTTCACTGCTATGTTTTTAGATATAGCTAATGGCTCATTTACCAGTGGATCGTTACCTCTATCCGAGAAGCAATTCATCATCACACTACTTGTTAAAAAAGATCACTTTTGCTAAGGAGATTCTCCAGAACTACCACTTGGTGTCTTGCCTAACGTTTCATTATCAAATTGTAGATTGCACTTGGATCTGGTGGTTTTGGGGAAGTTGTGAAGTAAAAGGATATCTGTAGCAGTGAAACGAATAGCTAATTCAGGACACGGGGATACTCTAGAGAAAGAAGTGAGTGAATTGGATAATTCAACATTTAATTACGTTATGGACTGGCTGGCGTGGCCACCCTGTATTCTATAACCATTTTTCTGTATCTTACAACATATGCATTTTGTTAACTGCTACAATGGAAAGTGAAATAAATAACTATTGTATAAATATTTTGTGAGAAAGAATTGTAATAGCAGCATATTTAAAGAAATTTTGGATATGTATTACTTAAATTAAAACTAGTGAATATAGGCAAATAAAGTAATCAAAATAGTATATTTAAAAATTAAACTTTTACAAAAAAAATATAAGAAAATACAGCTTACTAAAAAGCCTATTACTTATAAGTAGTATTTGGGTAAATACAGATATTAAGGAAGTCCATTGAACCTCCACTTTGAACGTCTATTGAATGTGTTTTTACACAAAATGTGAACGTTTTTATGGTAGTCCATTAAACGTCCATTGGACGACTGTGGTTACTTGGGAAATGAGTATAAGAGCTACCCCCTCCTTCTGTATTGTATGCACATGTATGCTTTTTATCTACCCCCCTTGCCTGCATACATACTTTACATATGGTCCCTTATTTATAAGTTCAGGGATGGTATGACCTTAAATTGGCATATGTATTTTATATAAGATATTTTTTTTCAAATATATGTTTCTGTTAAATTGCTAATATTAAAGTTTTTAAATATATTTTTAATTATTTTTAATGAAATAAATATTCTAAGCAAATTATTATAATCTTTCCAGCTACATTACAGCATAGCTGTTTGCTTTAAGTAGACACAGGGAAGTCACCCAAAGCGATATCCCTGTATGCAACCCTGGAATTTTTCTTGCACTTTTGAGAGAACTCTCAGTTAAAAATACCTTTTTAAGGCAACATATAGAAGCACCCAAGCAAAACAATGCAAAATACACAAGAATGCAAAGCCAAAATGAAATGATTGAAGTCATTGGCAACAATGTAATCAGGGCAGATATTATTGCAGCAGTCAAATCCTTGGGAATGCATTTAATCATGGTAGATGAGGTCACATCTAGCAATGATCAATTGATGTCAGTTTGATCGCTGATGTCACAATTGATGTCACTTTGTTGATATTGATAACAATATATGTGAAGAATTTGTTTGGTTCCTCTACATACCTTGTTGAAGTATTATCGAAGGTTGTGTTTCAATTTTATGATCAAGTGGGTTTAGATATATTGGAACTATGGGGTCAGTGCTTTGATGGAACAAACAATATGTCTGGTGAACAGAATGAACTGAATGCACACATTCTGAAGAAAAATCCAAAGGCAGTATATATGCATTGCAATAGTCACATCTTAAATCTTTCTATCATGGCATCATGTCAACTGCTTAAAGTACAGACTGTACTGACAAAGATGAAAGAAATCGCCATATTCTTCAATTATTTGACTAAAATAGAAGGCTTGTTGGAACACATAGTAAGCAACAAAAAATTTCGGAACTTCCACCTGCTGGACTGAACATGATACTGCTTATGAGCACTTCTACCTTGCATTTCCTTTTCTTATAACTGCATTTGAAATAATAAATGGCACACATCCAAATCTAGGAGAATACAATACCATATTTACTGAAATTTACATAATTCTGGCCTCCTTTTTACTACGCAGCAGCACTGTGAATGATTCTTCTCGTTTAATGTGGACCTCGATGCTAGTGATGATTCATTACCGGATTTACCTGTCCCACCTGCGGATACAATACTCCAGTTCCTCGATTTATGTGCCTCGGATATAAATCTCAATGATTCACTGCACTCGGATTTTTCTACCACAGATGCTACACGTTTTATTCAGGATTATTCTCTAGCAGTTTCGGATACTTCTACTTCTTTACCTGTTTTATCTATTCATGAGGGAGATTTGCCTAGCTTAAGGGCATCTCCCCAATTGGAACTTCCTCCTGGTGCTCGGCAATTTCTTTGCGACACCTTTTTACCGGACTTGGTTTTTGGTCTGTCTGTTCCAAGCAGTACGGTGTGCCCTGCTGTTAAGTTTCTTTGGATAAGCCCTCCGTCGTCACATGTCCCTTCTTATGGGACTCCTTCGGAGGTGTCTTCATCATCATCGATTCTTCCACTTGAGTGTCCAGCTTACCAGTCTGGTGTACCTATACCTTTGTGTAATCCTCTGCCGCGACGGAATCGCCCTCCAGCACCGGAATCAGTTGCCAGTGAGGACATCTCAGAATTCAAGCAATGGGCTAGCGATACTTGCTCCCAAATGCCATGTCGACAGTTAACTGCTCCTCCTAACATGACGACTCCTTGCCTTAATCCTGCCTTTGATAGGCTCACCGAACTTCCTCCTAAAATTCAACGAGTTTTTCAGAATGGAATTTGGATATATTCTAAAGTGCCACATAGTCATTCTCAACCGCGATTACCGGACCATAATACTGTGCTCATGGTTCGAGGTCTCCTACAGGCTAGTATCATTGAAGTGACGTATCATCGAGGACCTTTCTTGTCGTCTATATTTTGCATTCCCAAGGCCTCGGGGGCACCGAGATTAGTTGTGGATTTTAAACACCTCACCAAACACTTGCCTAAGCTTCGATTTTTCCTGCCTGTCTTCGCAACTCGGTTGCCTACTATCCCACAGTTCCAACAGCCTTGGGCTATCAGAACAGATTTGACGAACGCTTTTTACAGCATACCTTTGGATCCAACAGCTCGTCACCTTACACGTTTTCGCATGGGAAAAACTTTCTACCAATTTCGTCGATTACCAATGGGAATATCACCCTCTCCGGCTATACTGCAGACGATCTTTTGACGGGTCTTAGACTTGGTAATACCATCTTCGTGCTACTCGTGGGTTCATATCGACGACACCTTGGTGGTGGGTGAGCTTCCCATCCTCACACAGCTTATACCTGTTCTTTTGAAGACTATTCGTGCGGCGGGTTTTGGTATCAACTTTTCTAAATCTCAAGTCGTCCCTACGCAGCAGATTGCCTTTTGCGGGCTCCACTTGGATTTCACAACTTCAATGTATCGCATTCCTCCATCAACGTGGGACTCTACACTTCAGATGTTGTATTATATATGTCATGTTCCTCCACACTCCTGGCTGGCGCAAAAGTGTCGCGGCCATCTGACACACTTGGCCACAACCTATAGACTGGGATACGGGTTAACTACAGGAGACTCCTTTGCTTTGCACCTTTGGACCGAACTTATTATCCCACACCTTCACGGCGCCTGGACCCCCTTTATGGGATCACCTCAAAGCGGACGTACTTGGACAGTGGATGCAACTCCTAGTCAAATTGCAGGTATTGACCCTACTGGCATTCCCTTTGCAGCGACAGTATCATCTACCCAACAGCAGACTGAACTTTGGGCGGCCATCTGGGCAGTCGCCAAGGCCGGCCCTGGAGACGTCATCAGAACAGATAACACTGGCGTTATTGGACGGCTCACACGTGTCTCACCCACGGACTGCCAGGCAGTCCGCTTCTTTGGGACAGTGGCTCACCTCTTGAATCTTGTTTTTACTTATGTTACTTCTGAGGCCAATCCTGCGGACTATTTCTCCCGGACACATCCGGTAGGATTTGATCATGTAATCTCTCCTTTCTCTTTACCGTATATATATTTCTAACCTTCTCCTTCAAACATTTATGCTCTGTACGTTTCGTGTTTTATTACATCCCACTTTCACTTCCGGTGGTTTTCATATATATACCATGCCTTTTTGTATTATTTTTACAATCGTTTGAGACAACTTCAGTGTCTTTCCAAATAGTGTAGAAGTGTCCCATGAGCCTTTGGATGGCTACTCAATGTCAGGTGGACAGCTCCTTGTTCTTCTACGCAGTTCAATAGCATAACTTTTATTTTTTATCTGCATTCTTTACATAATTTGTCTTTTTAATTCAATTTCATTTTTAATTATGTTTGATTATTTTTTTATTCACAGCGGAAAAAATTGATGGATAAGTAATACAATAAATTGATGACATTATGCTTAAGGAACTCATTTCTTTTATTAAACACAGAATTATACTCATGAGAGAACAAGATTTACAGGGTTCTAGAAAAATGGTCCCACTCTGTCATCTCCTATCTCACAAAGTCTTGTAACCCCCACAACTGCAATTCCAGGACCTTCCCGAAAAGTTTATTTATTAATTTGTAGTGTCCTATTATAGAGCAATATTCTTCAAATTATATATTTTTATTTTCAGTGGCCAGCTAGGTACTCTGGTTTTGCCTCCTATTCTACAGTGCCATTGACAGAAAAAAAATAGACTTCAACCTTCTCAAAAAAAGTAAACTGAAAGACTTTCTAATGAAATTTCATTTTGATGTCATGAAAAAGAGGTTTAGACTGCAATAAATAGTGTTAATTCTAGTGAATTTTATAACTATACAAGATTTTTTTTAATATATGTACTTAATTGTATAAAGTAAAATTTAATATATCATATTTTTTTTTAAATAGATTCCCAATAAGATTTCACTTTTTTGGGTAGCAAATGAACTAATATAAAGATACAAACCATTAAAACTTCGCCACTTGCACTGCAAAATATTTATTTGCCTATCTATTTTAGAACATTTATCCCAATGATATCAATAAAGATATTTTAAAAAGTATGCTGGATGAATGCCTAAAGCTAAGAACTGATGAGGAATTTTTATCAAACCAAATTCTTTTGATTATCCATGATCTCAAAGATTCTTGTTAAAGCTGTCATGGGAAAGAACGTGGACACCAATTTCACCACACTGATGACCAGAATGTCTGATGGTATGAAATCGTTGATCTCTATGAGGAAACCTCTAAAGGCTAGGCTGGTCAAGTTTTTGAATGGGTCAGGAATAGACGATATAAATGAAGGTAATATAAATTATTCAATTGACTAAACATAAGAAAAAAAATAATCAAACAATTTTATTCCAGTAACAACAAAAAACTTCCATCCATTGATGTTGCCAAGCATTTTCTGTGAAGAGGAAATGCTACTGTTTTCACTTAAAGAAGTAAATTATATATATTTTGTTTTGCAATTGTTTGTCCAAAAAAATATATTGGGAACATATAATTTTAATATTGTATTGATAAATTTTTATACTGTTTACTTCTGATCACATGATTCGACAATAAAACTTGTACCAATATGTAACCTTATTTAATCTATGTGACTTTAGTGAATTATTTACTAGCTTCAAATTCCAATCAATGATTTTTAAAACAATGTCATTAATTCTATCATATTTACAGGATCCAATCTATCCAATGCCAGCACATAACATCGAGCAAGACATTGTGAATCCAAATAAAATCAGCTTGTTCATGGATGGAGTGCAAATTCTCACCAACATCCCTGACATTTCTTGTGGACTAGGTATCATTCTATCTGCATATTTTATTTTTGACATCGCATTCTTAAAAAATTTGAAGAAAAAATCTTTATCACTAATAGAGTATTGTTCTCTGGAGCTCAAAACAAAATTACCATCAAACATAAAAAAGATAGCCAACTTTTTCAAATTGTAATACATTATCATGTGCCAACTAAATAGTTGCTGTTCATTCCTTGATATTATTTTCAGTTTGCCACTTTTAACAAGGTTAGCTTTTAGTATACAACTGCATTTAAGTTTGAACTATCTTTTCCTTATAATATCACTTATTGTTATATACTGATATAATTTGGTTATTACTGTACTGTTTGCTTTTATATCATGTGGTCAGTTTGTCAAAATCGATACATTCCAATCAACTTCACAACACTGGTGGACAGGTTCCTCCTCACTTACCCTCATCTTCAGGACATATCAGGTCATGGCCAATCCTGGGTGACTGCCATTGGTCACAAATTTAAAAATGAAAGGAGAAAGCTTCTGGATGAAAAAAAGGCCTATACTAGAAAGTAAGTACCTTAAATTATTTTGTGATGAACCACATTGTCATGCGATGCTTTTTTAAAGATAAATTTGTGTTCTTCAAACAAGCCATAAACAGAATAAAAATTCTGTTTTGCCATAACTGTTTGGTTTTTCATCATACTTTAAAATTCTCTCAATAACATTACAATTTTTATGTCAAAATATAAGGACAATTATATGTCTGATGCCTGCACAATACATACTTTTTGGTGGTGAGATTTGAAGGATTAAAATCGAAATTTTGATTTATTATTTTTTAGACCAAAACGTCCTGCACCTAGACCACTTAATGATGGTGAGGATGAATCCAGTTCAATGTGTCACAAGTGGCATATGGGGGATGAGCTGTATGTGACGGAAAGAGCCAGATGTTGACTCCATTCAGCATAGGATGAAATACACCTTTTCCCAGCGGAGAATGTAGGAAAAGCTGTTCCTATCGCTTCAATTCTTCCAGAGTATCTTGACTTAGCTTCCAAACATTGTGCATCTGTGGTCTACAAGGAGACAATGTTGATGCACAATCAACAACAACAAGACATGCAGGCATATGTAATTTCCAACCGAATGGCCCTTTCAAACTTTCTGAGAAAGAGTTGTTTCATATCATTATCCAATAACATATTCTGGTTGTTTTATGAAATCATTAACTGAAAAATTATAGCCCTAGACCAGAACAAAAAAAAGCTTCAGTATTCTCAAAAAGTAATTAAGTTGAATGAAATTGTTTATGTATTTTAGTATTCTTAAGACTGTAAAAAAATGTTGTGCTAGCTGCTTTAGGGGATGCAAAGGCATGATGTGATTGGTCAATAACATTAGTTGCTATGGGAATGGCCTTAAACTTTTTATGCAAGTTATTAATTATTTTGTCGAACTATAAAATTACTAATATAGCTTTTAAGAAGAAGTCTTAAAAATTAAAAATGTGATCACATTTTGAATCAATTTTAACGTTATAATCCCAGTGAATTATACAATGTTATATAAGTATAATTAACTACCTTGTAATTCACACTCTATTTTTTTCAGTGTTAATTAAAAATGTTGTATAATTATAAATATAGCTATAATTAAAAAAATCTTTGTTTTTTGTAAGAACAGAAAATGTAGAAATGTTTGCAGATGCAGATGAATATTTATATATCAGTGAGGAGGAAAATGTTGATGCGATTGTCAACCTTGACCCAGAAGAAACTGGTGTCACAGCCAGCACATCAACAGAAACGAGTGAACAGTCCTCTCCTAAAAGGCATCTGTTAGTGGAGTGGAATTTTATAACAGTTGTTCTCAAAGATTAAGGCATTTGAGAAATTAGAATGAGAACTGTTGTAGTCATTAAGTAACAAGCCAAATGAAGATGCATTGTATGGGGAGTACATCGCAGTGGAAATGAGGAAGCTGACTGAAGAGCCGAAATCAGTCTTAAAGGTACAGTTTCAGCAAATGCTTTACTTTGCTTCAATGAGGTTAGTTCTCCTCCTTTGGACCACTAAATTATAAAAGCACCTTGTTGTTTGTGTTGTCGAAATATTGGCTGTATGCCCTAACTATGAAATCCTTTTCTTTTAAGTTTATGTAACAAATAAATTGCAATTAAACGTTTTTGTCTTCTATTAAAAAACATTGTTATCATAGAAATGTATGTGTTAAAAAAAACTGTCAAATAGAATATGATTAAAAAACAATGCAGTTATATATTAATTGGCAGATAAATTGTTATTGTGAATGATGGTAACTATTTTTATTGGGTTATAAAAATCGGCCAATATTCAATTGTGAATCATGTTTACCAGTTACATTAAAATTCCTTGTATTTTTGACACCCAATGTTACAAAATAAAACGTCTGTGTAATGCAACTCATTTAAATGATAACATTAGGATTATTTTACTACCTCTAAGCCTTTAGGATGGCAGTTTAGAGATATTCGTGAATCCTCACCTTGTATAAACACTTGTGTTTCCTGTCTTACTATTTCCAAACATAATCTTTGTAGGAAAAAATGTTGTCTATTCTATCCCCTGTAACATCTGTATTTCCAGCTATGTGGGTCAGACAGCCAGATATATTTGAAGAAAAAATCACCATGAAGAAACAATATTTTCTTGAACATCATCTGATTTTGTATCACAAACATTGTATAGACTAATTCATAGCAGAGTGCAAGCATTGCTATTCATTGGAGACACGGCAGTCAGTAACTTAGTAATATTTCATAATATAATTGAAAAAAAAAAAAAAAAATGTCAACACAAATTTTTTTGTTAATGTTGATTAAAATAAATATGTTAAAAATCTCGCTGTGTCTCTAAATTTGAATAGGTAAGGAATTGTGTAAACAGCCTCCGTGTCTCCAATGAATAACAATACTTGCACGGCCGCCATGTCTGCAGGTTCTGCCTATTAAAAATTTAATGGTTAACAGAGAATTTCAAAATATCAAAAACAAAAAATTACAGAAATCATAGATTTCTTAAAAAATTACTGCAAAATTGCAGCTAACCCTAAAAACTGCAGACAGTGGCAGGCACTGTAATATTTATCCATCAAAGTACCAAGTACATTTTCTAAATAATGGATAATCATAATAATCACCCAATATGTTTATACATGTTTAAGCTACAAAACCTCCATCTCAATCAGACTATTTGAATATGTAAATGTAATCTGGTTTCTAATGTGGGGAATATTTGCTTTGTATGTCTGCCCACAATTAAAGAGGGTAAAAAGCAAAAATTTAATTTTATAAATAAATTATTTCCATTACTTACAGCTCTGCCATCCCAAGGCAAACATGTATAACTCCAAAATTCAAATTTTTGAGGAAATGATAAAATCTGCCTTAGTGAACTATAAGTTGGAAGGAGTTATGTAATTTCAATTAAATATTATGAGCTATATCTATGTGCAACAGAAAAAAAAATTAAATATAAGATGTGAAGTAATATTATCTTAGTAAAAAATATAAAAACTCAAATTTTGATTTTTTGGAGTTACCTATGTGATTCTGCCTTTGAATGGCAGAGATTCCCATGTAAATCATGCCTTTCTGTTTTCTGGCATTAGCAGTTAACTCAACCATTAAAGCACCAATGTATCAACATATTCATTCAAATATCAAGTATGTACTCTAGCAACTGCTTTTGTCTTTGAGTCAACAAATTCCATCTCAGAGGATTTAAAGGCCACTCTGAATACATTCCTCACAGCTTCAGTTGATGAAAAAGAAGAGCTATTACTGGCTATTGATTTTTAACATCTGAATAGTTGACCTGGTTCAGATTTTGGTGATTATTATCATAATCTTTAGAAAGTGGTAGAGGAGCTAAGTGTTGTGATGAGTGTTATGTGCTGAGAACAGGCAAAATAATTGGGGTATATACCTATTGCTACACTACTAATGGATTTTCACAAAAAGGAAAAATTTAATGTAATATTATCTGGTAGAAATATAATAGTATATGATTAATTTCCTGTAGTTTGAAGATATTATTATATTTAAATGAATATAAACTCTGTATAACAATAATTAATAACTGATGATTGTGCTTCGAAAAATGACAGAACCTGCAGACATGGCAGCCATGCAAGCAATGTTATTCATTGGATACATGATGGCCATTTTTGAAAATTAACTTGTTTCAAATAAATATTTCCTAGATATTAGATGTTACTTTCATTTCTTCTGATATCATTATAAAATTGAGAAAAAGTGTATTTTAAAAAAAGTATTTTTTATGTTTATAGAGGTATCTTTTTATGATAAATATTTGTGTGAGAACTGAGTTTTTAAGCAGGCATTAAAAAATTAAGGTTTTGATAGAGATAATCAATATTTATGTTTAGAATTAGAAAGATTTTGTTTCCTCAAAATATACCTTATTTCATAGTAATTAAATAACTATTTCAACCTTAACCTTTATACCTTGGTAAGATTGTAATATTAACCAAAATGTTTCTTGCCTTAAATTTATAAATACTTTAATGTAAACAAACCTTCCATTTTTAGTATGACATGTTTTCCGCACACAAGCATGGTACAAACATCTCTCAGATAGCTGACAAATTTTCTTTACAACATATAATTCACCACATAATCTATACGGGCAAGCTATAGTGAAATGGCTGTCCGTCTTATCTATGTGTTACCATATTGTGTTATAAGTATATGATTGAACCCATAACTATATATTATAAATATATGATGTGTATGATGTTTCCCCTATGGTAATATATGAATCTGAATACCTAGTTAATAACATTATGTGATCTCCTTGTAAGCAGCATAATTCTTTTACTGTATACCTAGTATGTTATATTTAAGATGAATCTTTGTTCATTATACATTTTGAACCTTGTACAGTGCACGCTTTTTGAGATGCAGTCTGCTCTTTAACATTATATAAGGAGCTATTCTTGCCTGGCTAAATCATCCTACTATCCCATCCCATTCTTGCATGACTAAACCATCCCAGTAAATCAGAAGCCTCGATTATCCCAACTTGAGATCAAACCAACAACTAAACTTGTCTTACGAAATATAACCTTCAGTCAATTCTTCAGTCTATTTTGCTCTATTTAAGATATTGTGAAATTAAGAGTTAAATCTAACAAACCTTCATAAACACTTATCTTACACCTTGTAAGGTGCATGTTTTAGTTCTAAATGATTTATGTATTTAACTCTGTATAAGTATGTTTAATGAATGCACTTCAGTGAACGACAGTTATGAGTGCACCAAAGATTTATAAAAAGACTGTACTGAAAATAATAAAACATACAAACACACCACACCAAAGACACCAAATTATAACAACGGAATGTGTCTCTTGCCTTCTTTTAAGAATTAGGGAAGAAATTTAGATTTGTAAACCCTGAATTTGATTATATATTTTATGAATTTATTTATAAAATGTGAATTATTATTATTTGTAACTTGTATG
>JAUZNC010040014.1:2826-17893 GCA_034780395.1 Vannuccia rotundouncinata | reverse complement strand
AGATGCTGCAAAAAAATCGAGGCCAGGGAGATAACACGAAGAAAAGAGGCAGAGGTCCAAAAGTTCCTGCTGGACAAAAAATTTCAATTGGCGCAATTTCTACCGCTTCACCTGGAACTTTAGCTGGACCTTCAGCTGGAGTTATCAGCCTTATAATTTTAGTACAATTTTGAAAAAACCTCAAAAAAGGTGTCCGAGTTCCCCCAATAGACGGTAATTAAGTCGTATTAAAAAAGAGTATATATTTAATCGTATTTTAATAGTCTTATTAAAATTGTCGTAATAATTATTTAGTCTTTTATGAAAATAAGCCTAATTCAAAATGCTATAAACATAAATTTAGTCGGTGTTAAATAGCTTGATTGTTATTAACCCCATTCAGTGAATACTGGTACCTACATACATATACTAATACTATAGGTGTTTTACTATAATCAAATGTGATATAATCCACGGATTGTTCACAATTAATATATTAGTTCACTTTTATAATATTATTTTAAGACTTATTAAATTATGACTTTTAAACTAAGATTTTTTAAATACGATTATTTAAATACCGACGTTTTTATTTACGATAAAATACACGACTATATTTTTTGTACGATTTTTAACTAAAAAAAATACAGTGTATCTTAATTTTATTACTTTTCACTCCGCACACATATGGGCCATTTATACACTCTTAGCTGAGAATTAACGGCTTATAACCATTAATAGGCCTGGCTATAGATTTAATTTAAAATTCATTTGACATATTGGAAATAAATTATAAACTGCTTAGTAATATTAAAACAAGTTAGTACAAATGAGATTAATTTAGTCTATAAATCGCTTATTATCCGTTGTATTTCCTGTGGTGGGAACAGAAAGGAGCACAACAGTTTTGTTGTAACATGTCATTGCACAACCAACATCAGCAGTCACTGTTCTAACCACTAGCTACATATTTTTGTGATGTTATAATGTAGCAAAACAGTTAGAGGCCGATATGTCACTTTTTGAATGAAAGGTTTTCGAAAATAAGACAAAAACGGCGCTCTTTCATCGTGCGTCTTCTACTGTGTTACTCGACAATGTCATTCTTTCGGGGTGTTTATCTTCTTAGACTAAAGTAATCATTACTGAAGGCTATGTAAACTCAACTATTCCACAAACTGTGCCTAATGTTAAGGGCGAACACCCTCTCCTCCTCGACTGGCAACAATATAATATTGAATAAGGTCGAATTTGAAAAATATAAAATAAAAACTAAATTTTTCACTTTTTTAATTGTCTAGTGTGGTTAAACTTTACATATATACAGGATGACAATAAAGTTACTACAGAGAATAAAATGCACCCTGTATATTACTGACAAAAGTGGAAATTTAAAGCTATGTGAATTCGCTTAATTGTTCGATACTAACACTAAAAATATATTTACGCAGGTGCGCAATATTTTTAAACTGAATTTTAGTTTAAAGTAGGCTTGCCAAATTTCACAATATTTAAAATAAATACTTTTGGGCAATTGAATAATAATCACGCACACGTGTTATTATTGTTTTGTCTATTTTAGTTGGATTTTTACGTTTTTTATTTCACATTATTTGTTCCGCTTGACTTTTTACAAAATGTATTTCATTCTTCTCTCTCTTCGTACTTTTTCTGTTATAGACACGGAGATGACGCTTCAATCTGACGCAGCTTCGGAATACACAAATGGATTTATTCCCGGGATGACAAAACGACCGCCGTTAACCACGAGGTTGAGTAAATTGGAGTCAATTCGACGTCGAAATAGTCTTCGAGGATCATCACAGCCTCCTGTTGTTGAAGGGGCACCTACTGATAGGAGAAGTGAGGCTGTCCTTCCTTTTAGATTTAGTAAAATTAACAATAATTCTTTTACTTTTTCTCAAATAGAAGATTTCCTGCGCCGCTACAACTAAAATAAATACAATTTTAGGGGTACTAAAGATACCAGATGTTTTGGCACGTCTTTCTCATTAGTAAAATGCAATAAAATATTAGAATGAAATTGTATTCTTTCCATTTAGTTTTATTCGCTCTCTCGGAATCAATAAATATCCTCTTATTGAAATGTGCTTTTCCTATAGAAATTGATTAATTATGTGCTTCAATTTGCGATTCATTTTAAATTAATTTTGATTTAAATTGATTTAAATTTTTTAGAATTTATCTAGAAGTTTGTTGTCTATTCATTATTAATTTATTGAAATAAAGCAATTTCTAATTAAATTTAGAATCATTAAAAGTTAACTTTTCACTATACAATAGAAATGCATAAAACTCTTATATCTATAAAATTTCTACAGTACTGGAAAAGTTCCACAGTAATAAAAGTAATACTTTTTAGTACTATTGAATCTAACTTTTCATAGCAACCATAGAAAAAAATGAAGTTTTATACAAATTAATGTCGAAATAATTAAATTTAATTAAGCTGAATGAATATTTGAGATCCTGAAAGAAAAAAAATCCGTGGCGGCCTCTTAGAATGTATAAAATGTAGCTATTATTAAAAATAAAAGAATCTAATTAAAATTTTGATTTTTGTCATTGTAAAAACACTGTTAACTTCCTTGTTGTAATTGATAGTTAGATTCCTGGATGTTAGCTGTTATTAGCGGGTTTCTATCTTGTTTTCAAATGGCGACAGTTGTTCCAATAGCCGCTTTGTTTTCTTAAAACAAGTTTTATACACTTGTTCTTCCATCGGGGAAAATATTGTTTCTCCCAAAATTTCCTTCGTCTAAGCTATGATCGATTCTATATTTGGACGCTCGACGCTAATTTTCTCACGAATCTAGAAGATAGAGTTTAAAATGTTAGCAATTGCCTCTTTCTGGTCGCTCGTTCAACAATATAGCAGATTTTAAATCATAATTATTTCATTAAGAAAACAAAGTCGACCCATAAACAGTCATGAAAAGCCTAGCAACAAACTTTTTGCTACTTAAATGGAATGAGAGTTAAAATCCGATGACAAATACTGATCGTAACCTATTTTCCATGATGTCATTTTAGAGCTATGTATAGATTCTTGCAGAGGGGTGAATACCCCCCCACCCCACCTATGCAATTGAACAATTTGACAATAGCAAGATCTCGTGACATATTTTCTACTTTTAGTGCAAACTTTATTTTCATTGACCCCTGTGGAGGATCATGTTTCGAAATTTTACAAAAATGGTTATTATATAAATGTAAATCATTGAGTAGCTTGTATTATGTGATAATCAACCAGATAAAATTATAACAAACATGAATCCACATCAAAATTTTGAATGATTTAAAGAAATTATTTTTTTTCATTAATAAAAAAAATATATTTAAAAATTTGATCTGCCTCAAAAAATATTTGTTCTCCGATTTTTGTAACATTATCTATTAGAAATCATCCTGGACTACCATCATGACAAATTTTATGCACTTCTTTATATGAACATCATATTCGGAAGGGGGCCGAAAGTGTTTATGAGATCACTTTATCAAATTTATGGATAGATTTTCATTCAATTAATCAATATTATGAAATTAAACATTTAATTATCTCATTTTAAATATCATAGAACGAAACAGTTGTGATTTTCATTTTTGTACTTCCAGTGAACTCTGAACGTCGTCCACCTATCCATGCTCGTGGATCCTTCATTCCTGGAACTGTGGAACCTCGAACTACTCCAGCTGCAGCACCCAGAAGACGCTCTGTTATGCCGAACCACAGAGGAATGATTCCTGATGTTGATACATGAGATTAACTCCGTTTTAACTCAAAAGGATGTAGTTCCACCCAATCAATTATTCTTACATTTAAAAACCATTCCAATAAAACCTAATTTGTTTTGCGTATTTTATTAATGATAATGTTTTGTTTTAAATAATCTTACACAACCCTTACACTTCTGTTTCAAATAAAAATCTAGATATTTATTATTTCGCTATTTTAAGTATTTTTATATTTATAAGTATTTTTCAGAATTAATCAATATTTCTTTTACAATCAACCCTTTAAATGATATCTATATTCATTTAGCACATTGAAACTCCCCATAACATTCACTAACTACAGAGATCTTTCATTCAATATTTTATAAAACATGAATTATATTTTAACAACCTTTTTACATGTTGGTCCCTTGACCAAACGTGTAATGTATTCATGTCGACCAAATGCACCGCTTGAGATATTTTATAGGCAACAACTTGTGGCTATTACGTAATTATGTACGTATCATTTTTTTGTTATTATGTTTTATCGACTGTACACATTGAACAATTTTGGTTGTATGTATATTGTTCTGTAGAAATGTTCATATCCTCGATCTACACCTAAGATGGCTACTATTTTTACAATGGATCATTTTGGATTCACTCAGATCCACTAATTATATTCTGCCCAATCTTTCGCATTGTAATTATACATATGTAAACAAATATATGTTAAAAGAATACGTAGCAGTTAAAATTTATTTATTAGATTATTCTGCAGTATAGATATTTAGTGTTATGATAATATGTTGGTTAGAGTACTATTTTCACGTACTGAACATATATTGTGATCCTAATGGTTTTTCAGAGACATCAATCGATTAATATTTTGTTTAAGTAATAATATTCCATTTTGTTTAATTTAAATGTTTATTTTTCAATAAAATAATATTAGTGACATTACTTTTGCTACATTGGAACTTGACTCTAAATTTTTCACAGATTATCAAACATGTTTAGGAAGTTTAACTCATATTTAACAGAATTTGATATTCTTGGAATAGTGTAATCCAATATAAATAATTTTTTAACCACAACAGTACACAGTGGGTAACCTTAGAGAGCCGTATCATTTTAAACATTTCGGGCAAAAATATTGTAATTATATTTATCGGGGCTTTAGATCCATTAGAGAAAAATTAATCAGATTTTCTAGAAATTGATGGAAATTTTTTTTTCAAATTTGAGTAATTTTGTGTTTTCTCTATTCAATAATAAATTTCCGTTTTTATAGATTGGGTGCGAAGAAAGAAATTATTTTATTACTTCTATCACTATTCCTACAACCCAAAATTGTAATTTTATTCGAAAAAGATGATCGTTGAACTATTCATTCCTATAACTAGGTACCTACTATAAGCCTCTTACAAAAGAGCAATATTGTAAAATACGACTTAAATGTCTAATTTAGGGGACCCTTTCTTTGTATAGATTAATGAAAAAAGCAGTCACTGGGTATATTACAAGTGACTGCAAAATCTATCTAAATTGGACAAAGCAAACATAATAAATGTACTAGAGACATAATGTGTATTAACTGAGAAAGAAACCGGTGACAATATTTAAGAAAATATATTTTTGTAGTCTTGTAAAAATATAAGGTAAATTTCAGACTACTATAATATAACTTAACAATTAACTCTAATAGAAATAATTGAAATTATTTTATGCAAAGGTACCCTTTTCAAATCTGTATTCCCACTTCAAAACTTATGCGACCACCTGATTTCTTCATTGTCATTCATGATTTAATTGTGCTATTTAACTGTGATTTTACTGTGCAATATAATTAAAAACTGTATAATAGTAGTACATATACGACGGGTATATCTATGTTTGACACCCAGTATGAACGTGTTATATGAAATTATAATTAAAAAAATAATTTTACAGTATAATTTATTTATATTTTGTAATTCTAATTCTAATTCTAATTCTAATTTAATTGTTTTTATTTTCTTGACAAAAACTTAAAACTTTTTTTACTACATTTACTGACGCGTTTAAATATTTAGAATAATTAAAATTATATTCCCGCACATTTTTAAAATTGTCTGAAAGTTTTGTTGCCATAGAATTGAGTACACTTTAATTCAATTATAATACTAAATTATAATCGTTATATTTAAAATAATAAACATTAAACTGGAAAACTGTCAAAAAGTATAACTATTAATTTTAATTTCTAATGAAATTAGAATCATATTATACGAAGTCACAAACAACAGGTAATGATGATTATCACTGAAAATTGCAGAATCTCAATTTAATTATTAATAATATCTATTTTGACTAGAATAAAATTAATCAGAAGATCCAGAAATTCTTAAACCCAAGGATTTATGGATATTACCATAATTAGCATATTCTATAGTTAGAAGTGGATATTCATATCTACCATCTATTTATGATATTATTATCTTTAATAATATTTAATATGATAACTATATCTATAACTATATGTGATATTGATATGGTCACCCTAGTCACACTTTTTGTTTTGATTAGCCAGAGTACTGATTAGTCTAAATATTGATTTTTAATAGTATAAGATATATGATAAGGATAATGTTAAGATTATTTCTATTAGATCATTATAACTTAGACTTGGAATAATACATAAATTGATATATCAATATTAAATTAAAATAGTTATTTCCTTAATTTAAATAATAAGTTCAAACACATAGTTAACTCTTAACCTTAGCAATTAAACTTACTACATATATAATTATAAAGCATGCCTTTAGTATACACATTAATTATAAACTGACACTCCCACATGAGGTTGTCAATGGTAAAAATCCCAATTATACATACAATATAAATGGGAACAATTATTTAAATAGTTGTTCCAAACACAGTAATGTAATTTACTATCCTGCTTAATATACTCACCATTTATATTTCATGGTTTAGGTAGGTTTAGATTGCAGAAAATGTCCTCAGGTAAAATATATTATAGGTATAGGGACCTTTTTACAAATTCTGTTCATGATACACAATTGCTGGTATTCCAATTAGCAATTTTTTCTAATTTTAAAGCAATAGGCAAAAAAAGTACAGCTTTGATTTGTGTTCTGATTAGCCAGTAGTTCTAATTGACTGGATTCTGATTAGCCAGAGTAAACTGTATTTAATTGATAATTTTTTCTGGTTTACAAAGGTTTAGTGAAAATTATTTTTTAATAAAATCTAGAGCTATTTTTTTAAAAACAATATTCACTTATTCTTTACTTAAGAATAGTCTTATGACTAAAATGCTGCTTAATACACTATAGATATTTATTCTGAAATCTGCACAAATATTTTCTATATTATTTATACTGCTGATTATTTTATACAATAGAATTGTTCTTTAAAAATCAATTTGTGTAAAGATATATAAATAATTTTTTTCAATATTATTTGAAATTCTAAAGAATGAGGCAATCATTCTTTATTCATTCATTAATAAAAGAATATGGTCATAGTTTTTCAAAAAAATTTGACATTTATAAGAAATATTTTAAAGGAATAAATTTTTAAATATTATTCTGAGAGCTATATATTTTTAAAATTAAACTTCAACCTTTTACTGACATGTCTGGAAAGTAAAATGTTTGTGACAGTAAAAAAATTCACTCACTCAGCCCATGATTCTACTTTTAGTTCAAGTAGAATAATAGTATATCTGATTTGCTGATATTTTATTTACCTTTATGTAGAAGAAATTGTCACAAATATACATTAATTATCATTTTGAGTCACACATATTCATATATTATCATACATACTACAGAGAAGAAGCACAGGTTTCTCCCCCCTCAACCCTCAGGAATTATTAAGGGGCTACATGCAGAAACCACAAAACAATAAGATTTTTTAATAGGCCTAAATTGTGTTTTTCTACAAGGCTGCCTCAATCAAAATGTACCCCTCTCCTCAATAAATTTCTGAATCTGCCATTGTACAATTCAATTTTTTGTTTTATTTTCTGCTTAAAGTATATAACTATAATATAGAGTATTACCTATTAAATAGTAGTTCAATATTTCAATATTCAGAATAGAGTATAATTCTGACTAATTTTATGTAATATAATCTTCAAAAAAAAGAAAATTCTTGGAATTGCAAAAATCCATTTCAGCCTATTGAAAATTCTTGTAATTTAGAAATTTTAGTAATAGTTTTGGAAAAATATTGGATTTCTGAAAATTAGTAATTTAAATCTTTGAAAAGTCTTGGAATTGATAATCTCAATTATTACCAGTTTTATGCTCCAGAACTATATAAAATCATTTTATTTTTCAAATTTCATATTTTCATTAACTTAACCATGCACATAGAATAATTTTTTGTATTTATTATCTTTATAATATTTCCATTCAGAAAGTTATTTTTTCTGTATTTTTGAATTTGTATGCAGTCTACTCCAGCTAAATAAAGAACCAACATTTTCCTTGTATATTTTCTATTAAATAGTAACACCAGATGCATTGTTATGATGTATTTAGCTGTGTAATCTGGATTCAACATTTTAATTCTTAAATTATTATAATGATGCATTATTGCACTTAGAAATAATCTTTATTGACATATTAGGTAGATATTAAGATATAAGGTATTAGATATTAGATATTAATTATCATGAGTTGCACAGTTTTCCTCCTTTCCTAACAAGTTATGTGACATAAGGGACCCTTTGTATAGATTAATGATTATAGATTATAGTAACTGGGTATAGTACAAGGTATTGGTTATAGTGTATCTAGCATACATAGTACATAGTATATACATTATTAACTTAACATGGACTATGTATTCAGTGATTTTACTCATTTTGTATAAACGGCATGATTTTTATAAAACCAGCCGATGGGTGTCCAGTTTAGCCAGAGTAGACTGCATATTATTTTTCAATTAGTATGCCAACTTAATGTAAGAATATTACATTTGAATTGCAGGCATAAATTTCTAGGCTGCGTGTAGCGCTAAGGAATTTATTCCATAAAACTCAAATGTATTATTCTTATTGTTAGTTGGCTAAAAATCAATCAAATATTGGATATTCAAATATTCACAATTTTAAATTCTATTAGAAAGGAATTTCTGCTTTTTATAATTTCATCAATGCTAGGCGAAAGTGGCGTTGTTAAATTTGGATAACTTTCCCGGACATAAAATTGCAGGCTTAAGCATGGATGAATTACAATGGGTTACATCTAAAAGTGTTGATAGATATATCGCCGAGCTGGATTCTGAATTTTTCGACAAAATAGTGGAATTTGAAGGATGGAAGGATATTGAAGAAGGGGTAATCAGAGAAATAGATGAGGTGGAGTTTCAACACAGTTTTCAAATTTAGTAAATGTAAAAAATAGAACATTTCTAGTGGACAACGTTTTGTCAGAAAATATTGATGAAATACCCGTATTCTTTCTAGCAAACTACCTACGATTATTTTATTTTAATTTAAAATCCAAAAATGGTTCTCAACGAAGTCTGATAGGAATCAGACCCGCAATTCACCACTACTTAACTAGCCCAACAGTGAATAAAATTATGAAGATTATGAAGAATCCTGAGTTCAACAGGGCGAATGCGATGTTAAAAGCAATGGTCGAAAAATGGATTAACTGTGGAAGTAAGTCATAAAACCTGACGATATGACCAAGGTAAGACACTATTTTGACTGTTCCTAATCCAGAAAACCTTATCAAGAAATTTGGTTCTGTTTAGCATTTTTCAATCAATTGTCAATGGAGTCGGTATCAGTGATTGTGGAAGAGGGAGGAAGAAAATATTCGCATATAAATCATGAGTATATATCGAAAAACGTGAGAGTTTCATTAAGTCAAAAAGAAATTGAAAATATACGAAAGGCTAGGATACCTGTCCAGTGACCGCCTTCGAACTTTACAAATCGAAATACAGCGAGACAAATATAAGTCTCTTCCCTTTGACTAAGAAATCGTGGTTGAAAGAAAAATCTGGGTAGTGTTCAAATGAGGAGTGGGAAAAAAATGGTTTGGGACAAATGATAAAATGATTAGCTCTCGGGCAAAGCTCTCAAAGTCATTTTTATCTGGTCAAATCACTTAAGTGATGGGTCAAAAGAACGAAGCAAGTGTCACGAAGTATATTCCCCAACGTGATACTGAAAGGCGGAAATTATCCAACCATTATCTGCTTCAATGGATCCCATGAACAATGTCATTATTAAAGGATTAGAAAGCAGTGGTTCTAGTGGCATAACGATACCTGACGAAACATTCCTCCGTCTCAATTCATTTTGAAGGCAAATTTAAGGATTCTAAATTTTAAATTCTGACTCCATCCATTTCTCTGAGTGACTTTATTGTTATTTGTTTGATTTTTGTTTCAGTTTTGCGGACTTCTTTTTGGAAAAGGTTCCCAGAAATTTGAATTTGTCAGTTGTGTTAGAAATAATTTTCATTATATTCATTTTCCTTTTTTAAAATTCGATTAATTGAAAATCAGCCTTGAAGCGATATTGACAACCAACAATTCATAATATGATTCAATTTTTCAGATAATACCTTTCTTCTTTTCCTTTGTATTTTGGATTAATTATTGTTTTTATACCATAAAGCATAAAATATACTAAATCACAATTAGTAATAAATTATTTTTACAATTTTGAGTTTATCAAGAGTAGGAATGCGCTTATCCCAATACAACACTTTGACTGTGAGAATCAAAGTCTATATATCTACAATTTTGATTTATTTTTGTCTTATATATTGAATAACTAATTTTATATGAAAAATATTATTACATTTTTATAATAACTGAAATTGATAATATTCATCAACTGAATTTCTCAATATTAGATTATTTATTGGCTGAGTGAACGCCAACATTGTATATTAATTTCATTTTGAATTAGGCTGAACGCAGTTTCCATCAACTTGAAATTCCCAAAGATACCAGCATTAAAAATATTTTGAATTTTTCAGTAAATATAAATGCACATAATGTTAGACACCTCACTAAAAATACTTGAGTAGATGACCCATGCGAAACAGTTCTATAATATTATAGAACTGATAATTTGTGAATATCAAAACAAATTTATTGACTGATAGCAAAATATATCCAGTAATTGTAAAATATGGTCTCATTTAGTAAACTTATTATATGTATAATAATATAATCCATAGTACAGAGAAACACAGACAAACAATCATGAGAGAATAAGTTTCGGCACTTAATAGATATAGAAAACAGTCACTGTGTGCCACTAATTGAGGGATAGTAAGTAATATATCGTCACTCTCAGTTAAAACTATAATGTATTAATAACTTTTTAACAATTATTGAGTTACAAATTAGGCTGAGCAAATTATTTTCTATGTTTTTAAGTAATATTATTATAAAATTTCTTTAAAAATGAATATCTGACTTTTGAGAAATGATATCTCTTTTAGATTATGTACACATTTATAAATAAATAAACAGATATTCTTATAATTAAATGAAAATCTTTAATAACAATTAATTATTAATACAAATATAATATTTTTAATTAAATATAAATAAATTATTTATAATTTTTTGATTTTTAGATGAAAACATTTATAATGATTACTATGCAATTTTAAATTTATATAAGTCCTGTACTCAAGAGGAAATTTCTCATTCTTATAAAAAGGTATATCAACAAGTTAATCTTTATATTTATAATTTAATAAAAAATGTAAACACTACCTCATAATAAATACTACAGTTTTTTTGTGTTTTATTATAGATGTTATTATTTTGTTAACTAATCTCACGAGAGAAATTCTTTCTTAATTTATTATTTTGAATTTACTATAATCAAGTCAGTGCTGTTATCTTATTCCTAGAAATTACATCAAGCTATATTTACCTTAATTTATTTACAACAACTATTCAATTTGATAATATTAATAGTGATAATGTGTATGACAGAGGTTAAAAATGTGTATTTTTACCAATCCCTTTTAAAGAAGTTTTGCTATTTATTTATGTCCATATTCCATATCCAAATGTTTATTTTTCAGCTTGCTAAAATTTACAGTTTAAATAAAGACAAAGAAAATTTCAGAAATGTTCGAAAAGTGAGTACCATATTTTGAACTTTTCAAATTTATTTATTTATTTTAAGACATTTTCTTTAAAATTTGTCCAAGTATTAAAATGCATTTCTTTTTTTTAATTTACAGTTTAGAATATTTGTGGTAATAAATCTGATCTGTGTGATAAAGCTGTTTGTACTTTTCAACTCGCAAATATCCAAATATGTATAAATCCACTTTGTCAATGATATATAGAGCTCTTCACAATATTTTATTTACAGTATTATTTCAATTATTAAATGATAATCGAAAGGTTAAACTAAATTAATTTAGGGATCACATATTTTAAATTATCAATAATTTGTTATAAAATTGCTAATAGTTAAAAGTATTATAGATATCACTTTCAATAAAATAAACAATTTAGAGGTTTTCAACAAGATGAAATGTTTTGTTTTTATCCAACTATTCGCAAATTGAGTATAAAATTCTATTCTCTAATTTAAATTACCTAAATCAAAAAATAGAGTTCCTCTACCTATGTAATGTATATAGAATGAATCAGTTTAGAATATATTTGTTATAAATAACAACTTATCAAATGTCGGTATTTATGCTATAGAGTATACATTAAGAAAAATGTAAGCATTAAAAAAGTCTTAGGATAAAGAGGGATTCGCTAACAGATATAAAAAGTAAAATGAGTAGTAGACATGTAAACCATTGATATCGTAAAATTCGCCATTGATACTTTAAAATACACATTGTTGATTCACCATTCCCCAATTTTTGTATTGAAAAATATCGAAAATGTATAATAATATGCTTTGAAACAATATCTATAATTATAAACATAATTTTTGTAAACGTTTTGACATGAATACAGAAGCATATGAAATTACGAATTGATGTTATATATAGAATTATTTATTTATTGTTTTTTTTTAAATATGAAATTATTATAGTGGGTATGCTTTACTTTTACCTATAATGCTGCACATTCTTCTCTCTAAATATGTACCTATATTTAAGAACAATAAAGATTTATAACTTTTAACACGAGGATTGTCTAGAAGTGTTACAATGATTTCCTTTCATGTTTACAATTCTTTAGTTTCAAGAAATTTCAGACGCTTACAATGTCCTACAAGATCCTAGAAAGCGAAAAATTTACGATTCTTATGGAAGTTTTGGTATCCAAACTATCGATCATTTGAATAACTCTATATTTGATATTTACGACTTTATGGACACCTCATGCACACAAGTTTGTAATTGACACTATTTATAGTTTTTGTTGCAGTAGGTGCTATAGAAGCTGTTTTCAATAAATTAAACAAATGCATAAATAATAAGAAACTTGTTATAGTGCAAAAAAGATAAGATTCGATTTGAAATAATTTGTGTAAAATTTAGTTTATATATTTTAAATATTTATTCTGTTATAAAAGGAATTTTTTTAAAAATTATATTAAACTTTAACAAAGCAATTTTATTTAGAAAGCAATTTCTCTATTATTCTAATGATAAGAGCAATATTGAAATTGTTTTTTTGACAAATATTTCATCTTTCGAGACCAGTCTTAAATGATTCATTTTGGTCAAAATGTAGACATTTTATGCTTGTTCCTTATATTTATAATAAGTAGTAGGAGGGTGGTTATGAAATACTCCTTTCTTACTACTATAATATGCAATAATTATGGATGCATATATTACGTATTGTATTATTATAGTAGTATTCAATATTTTCTAGTGTATCGCCATCTTTTGCTTCATGATAACCGGATGTTGCTGCTGTATCTGTTGCTGTCGGTCTTGTGCATGTTGTTGTGCACGGTATCCTTCTAAAGAAACTGAGAACAAAAATATAAACAATGCTATACTATCTGCAAAGCAACAATCCTATTTGACCGTAAGCAAAATTCTGTATTTTTATTATCGCTCGGTTAATCATTGAATAAATTGATTCACATTGTAACCACATTAAGAATAAAAGCATGTATGTTTTGCAACCGACTGTTTGCTGCTAACATTTCAACATACTAACTATTATTTATTTTTATAGACAAGTAATCTAGGTAGACTTTCGGGCAGAATAGCGAGCTTTAAAGTGTGCTGTAAATCAAAAACAAAGAATCAAAATTGAATTTTATAAATTACAAAAAAAATCTCAACTTGTTCAAATCATCTGAAATATTTTTTTATAAAGAGTTATATCTATACCTATAGCTATGAGCAATTTGATCATAAATTTTTGACAGTTTACAATATGTTATCCTCAGTCAATTAATATATTCTAGCCTTTCAATTATCGACAGAAACACATTCAAAATAATTGTTCGTTTTTTTTAATCAATCAAATAATTCTAATTTTTTTTCTTTAGTGCCACTTCGTATTTTTCAAATATTTTAAAATTGCTAGTGAAGTTCATCTGCTTAGCAACACTCGTTTTAGTTTGGTTTCACAGACTACTCAGAAGTAGGGTTTTCATAAAAAATTTAATTTTTAATATTGTAATTTTTGTTAATAAAATCAAATTTTGTTGCATTTTAGCATGACAATACATTAATTTCGGATAAGTTGGGCCGAGAAGATAATGAAAATGTAATTTATACTCAACCTGAACAATCTGTTGGTAGTTTGAAAAATGGAAATGTAGCAGAATAATGTGTTGAGCTTGGAGCACCTTGATCATCGGTTTGTACTTATATATAGTGTACTTATATAAATTAACCCGAAGTATTTACAATGTGCTCAACTAATTCCATATTAAATGTTATTTTAAGTCATGTAATTATCTTTAGAAGTCTAGATTTTTATATTTAGGATAACAATTGTAGATAATTTGTAGATATATTGTCAGTATATTGTCAGTATATTGTAGTATTTTGTCGTATATTGTCGTATATAGTCGTATATTGTCAGTATATTGTCGTATATTGTCGTATATTGTCAGTATATTGTCAGTATATTGTCAGTATATTGTCGTATATTGTCAGTATATTGTCGTATATTGTCGTATATTGTCAGTATATTGTCGTATATTGTCGTATATTGTCAGTATATTGTCAGTATATTGTCGTATATTGTCGTATATTGTCGTATATTGTCGTATATTGTCAGTATATTGCCGTATATTGTCGTATATTGTCAGTATATTGTCAGTATATTGTCGTATATTGTCAGTATATTGTCAGTATATTGTCGTATATTGTCAGTATATTGTCAGTATATAGTCGTA
>JAUZNC010040003.1:0-17893 GCA_034780395.1 Vannuccia rotundouncinata | reverse complement strand
TCTTTAACATCAGGATGTTCTCCTTCTAAATCCTGTCCATTAACCTCTTTAACATCAGGATGTTCTCCTTCTAAATCCTGTCCATTAACCTCTTTAACATCAGGATGTTCTCCTTCTAAATCCTGTCCATTAACCTCTTTAACATCAGGATGTTCTCCTTCTAAATCATGTCTTTAACATCAGGATGTTCACCTTCTAAATCCTGTCCATTAACCTGTTTAACATCAAAATGTTCTCCTTCTAAATAATGTCCATTAACCTCTTTAACATCAGGATGTTCTCATGCCGAACACGAACAGTGAACTCTTCACGGGTAACTCAGTCCTTCGTATCGCCTGTGTGGAGGGAGCTCGAGTTGGTGGTATTCAAGTGAAGGAGGTTCTCGAGATCAATGTGGTTCCTCTAGTTCTACAGGTAAGTATTTTATTTGTAGTTTGTGTTGTGAGTATATACTGGTTAAATGCAGTTCTTGAATAAATTTAGATGACACATGTTCTTAATATCATTAGAACTTCTCTCTTTCCAAATGACCGCTTCAGGTAAGCAAACAGTTCTTCCGGACGATGATGCCCTACTTCTTCCCGGAGAAAACTGACGACACCTCGTCTAACGCCAATGTTCCTTCTGCGGCTGGAGCTATGGGGCCGCCTTGGACTGGGGTTGTCAGTGCTGCTGAAAATTTTGATGGTGCGAATTTATTGATTTTACCATTTATAACTTCACAATGTTTGCATTTGACATGTGGTCCAAATGCTCTTGCTTCTTTCTTGGGGATGACATGTTTCAGCTGCAACAAGTGAACCGACCTCCACGCCCACTCCACGACGTAAAAACCGGCTTCGTCTTGGCCGGAAGAAGACGACACGTTCCAACAACGGTGATGACTCCAGCGACCCGTCTCTCCTGACGTCTCAGACGACAGGCTCTTCGGGTCCTGTTCCTGCACATGCTGGTGGACTGACTGTACTACCGCCGGCTATGGCAACGTCGCAATCGTCCTCCGCTGTGGCAACGTTAGCGCAGGAAGGAGTGTCTGGAGACCTGGAGACACTCAAAGGCATTGGGAACTCGTGCGCTAATCTGACAATCGAGGAGGCGATTCACGTGCCCCAGCACCCCTTGCTGGACCAGTCTGACAGGTAACTCCCTCCTTATGTCGTATGTTTCCTTTACAACGATCCTTTGTGTTGTGGTGCTCAGCTTGACCTCAGAATGTGGCCTCTCAATGTCCATCGCAAGGAGCTCCGGGGCCAACCTCCTTGTCAACACACCTTCGGGCAGCATAGTCTCCACCAAGCAGAGGCATGCTCCATCGGAGAAGGAGGTGTCTACAGACCCGGTCGAGAGGATGCGGGTACGAATCTTTGGATCCTTTCAGGGTGACGGTTATGTGTTTCAATCGTCTCTTGTTGTATTTCAGGAAAGAGCTCGCAAGAACAATGTTTTTCTTTACATCAAAATCCCGGAGTTCCCTCTACGACTTAGCTACAAGGTAGGAACAGGCCTGGCTCCAGATATATTTGTGCGAGGTGCGGGATTTTATGTGAGACTATTTCTCTTCCAGGGCGAGAAGCAGAAGAATTTGATTGACGTGGGGGACTTCGCTCTCACAGTGCCCACGATAGAGTACAGAAGTGTCACCTGGACCTGGCTCGACTTTGTCATGGAGGTCAAGACTCGGATTAGAAAGGAACTCATTAAAGAGGTGCGCTGCTTCTTAATTATTGAATTTATTATAAATGTACAACTATGAAAAATCGATAAATCGTATATTAGGAAATGTTGTTTTTCCTCTGGTCCTCTTACAGGTAATCAAAAAGAAGCTGACCCTTCGTCGTCTTCCATTCAACCGTCCAGCACAAGTCAGTCCCAAGGTCAAAGAGGAGGACAAAGAGAAGAAGAAAATGGAGATGTTACTGGGTCGTCATGCTAATCAAGTATTGATTTGCTGTAATTATTATCTACCCCTCTAGTATCCATCCTAAAGTTGTGCTCTGTTTTATTTTCTAGAAAGAAAGTGGTGACAAGAAGCGTGGCAGCGTTTTTCGACGTACTCTGAATTCTTGATATGAAACACTGATATTAATTATTTGAACTCTTTTCATCGCATTTTGTTATTGTAATCATTTTAGCAATAAACTTAATTTTTTATTTTTAAAATTGTAATTCAGCAGAGTTCAATTTGATTTTATTGCTGTTAACGTTTCCTTGATTGTATTTAATTTAACACTTTCTTCCATTGTATAGTAACAAATATACTACACAATTATACTTACTACTGTATTATTTAACAGTAGTAAAAATCAAATGTATTTTATTGAGTTAAATATACTTGCATGCATAATCAGTACATAAATTATGTAAATAGTAGATTTTTTTTCTTCGTGTTTTATTCAGGACATGTCTTATTCATGTCTGTAATAAAACTCTGAAACTCCATTAAGACTCAAAACATTTATCTAGCCAATAATTGTTTTTGTGATTTTTGATTTTGTTATTTTTTAATAAAAATTTATTCATTGTGTTTTCAATGATTTCATATTATATATATATTACTTTTAAAATTCTTTTATAATGGGTGTTTTTCTATATTATTATAGATATATTGTTTGAAAAAATAACACATTTTTATGAATTAAGCGGATTTCCTATTTTCAAAGCATCTTTCACTTTTATACTTCACATATACTTAATAAGTTTATTTTCAAAATCATTTCTCACTCTTAAAATTGAGTGAACTATTTACGTTAATTACTTTTAAGTCCTTATAAATCCATGAATAAATAAATAGTTTAATAATTTTTTAAATGTACGATATCTGCATTCTGTTTTCTATCTATTGCCACAAAAATTATGTCATTTTATTTTCAAAAGACTCAAAACATCTCCATCGTCCTTTCAATACACCAATACAACGGATGGTCTTATTAAAGTAACGTTGGTGAGGCAGGAGATTCGGTTGGTCACTGTATTGTACTATGCGGTGAGACTTCAATGGATAGGCGCTGTCCCCAATCAAATATGATCTGGGTCCGATCTTTAATCTCCCGGTTTCAATCTCTTGAAAGAGGAATTGGTGAAAACACGAGAGTCGAATTGGTACTGCCAGGCCATCTGTAAAAAACTTTTGAATGACATGTATGCGTATCTATTTCCAATGCTTAGAGATATTATTAATTATTTAATTAATTATCCTGCTAAGTAGAACAAATATATTGTGAATAAGTCTAATCAATTTTAATAATACCCGTCATATACATAATGTATACCTTCTTACCTAGAATCAAGACGAATGATTATGTAGTTTGAATCACAAGTGATCATTGTGTTTATACTGTGATGCATCTTCCTTTTGATATAGGCCTCTTCGTAAAGTGTTCGACGATTCTCCATTTGGAAATGGGATCCGTTGACACATCCGATAATGTTAGACATACGGCTTTCGTTATAAAAAATCGTTAATAGTAGTAATTTTTTTTCGAGTGTAAGCCATCTAATCAACGGAGTGCTTTAAAATAGCATCGGTTATTTGAGTGATAACATCCATCACAATTGATTGTTTTGTCTGCATTGCATCCCCAATGAACGCTTGAAAACTTCCAGACGCGTAATAACGTAGGGCAACTTCCAGTTGTTCGGTTACTGACAATGCTGACCCGCGTTTTGTATTACTTGTCAGGTCATCTTCCAGATAATTTCTTAGAATAGTAAATGTTTCCAGTGTCAGTCTATAGAGAGTCGGTTCACTGCAGATGCATGCCTTACTGGATAAACTCGGTCTTTATAAACAAAATATTCAATTTTTTTAATCAATATTTAAACGACCTACACACTCCATTTCAATAAAATTAATAGATATTAGTTATTGTTTTGAGAGTCTTTACAGAGTCTTTTTCTGATTCAAATTTGATCGACTAAAATAAAAACCGCTTATTTGGGATCAATGGCATTGCTTCCTCTCCTCGCATGCGGCAAGATACCTGGGACAAGGTAACACACCAGGTATCAGAAAATGGCGGATGAGAGTTGCGGAACGATAAAGACGTAAAGAAAAAGTGAAAAAATCTCGTATTTACAGTTAAACAAAAATTTGATAAACATAATAAAAGTGGAGAAGGTATACCGTCTTTTGGACCACTATTGACGATAGTGTCAGGACGTCTTGGGGCGCGACAATCCAAGACAATGGGTTTCAATCGGCAGTCTTCCCTCCCGAACAAAAAAAAAACGGGTAGTAATAGCGACACGGACGATTCGGTC
Source organism: Vannuccia rotundouncinata (assembly GCA_034780395.1). Lineage (NCBI taxonomy): Eukaryota > Metazoa > Platyhelminthes > Proseriata > Coelogynoporidae > Vannuccia > Vannuccia rotundouncinata. Next base: position 13,633 of record JAUZNC010040003.1, on the reverse strand, counting down.
GGATCAACTCGCCAGTTTTTTTGTGATCAATTTTTTCAATGTGACGACTGATAACTTGGTAATTAAAAGATCAAAAATTGGAACGACTTAATTGATATATATATATCGCCGTTTTAAATATGCACGAATACCATATGTACAAGTTCTCTTCCCACTATAAAAATAGATTCTACACATTAATTTAATTTAAAAAGAGGAAAACATAAGAATCAGCTACTTAACTAATGAATTGCTTCGTATCGGACTCTAATATGTTATTTTATACTTTCCCAATTAATACTGTTATTATTGATACCACCATATAATTATATTGAAAACATTTAAAACAGGGACTACTATAATATTGTTCCCTGATTTAAAATAAAAGTATAAGAGTATCGATTATTAAAATTACTTTGCTTATGAATATCCTATATTTTATTCGAAAATGAAATTTTTGGAATTTTCGACAATCTTAAAATATAAAGTTTAACGTAAGAAATGTTTCCTCTATATCGATTTTCTGATTCATCAAAGGGTATTGTTACTCCACGTTCTCAATTCCAAAGCAGATGTAGACCTAAATTAAGCGATTTTTATTGTTTTTTTTTCTCATTTATATTTTTATTCTCATTAAATCGAAAGAAAAAGGATACAGGGCTCCACATTTATCATGATGAATATTGTTTTTTTTTAGAAAAAGCACCTTTTATTGGACATTATATACTTCTCAAAGCCGCCTTGATAATAGGTATGTAAGGTGGACTCAGAGGAGTAGAGATGACAGTTTTGACAATTGACAATTTTGAAAAAACTCCAGACGATAGTTTTTGGGTGATATACATACAAAGTTTCTAAGCAAACCCAAAGTGGAATATTTAGTAAATTCCATGCATCAATTAAATATATATATTCTGTTAAAGTTATTTTCAAATTATTAATACACGCGATGCAACATACTTTAGTATAGAAATATTTTAGATGTCCAATCTAGTTCTATATATAATATACAATATCTATGATATGTACGCATGGTAAGATTATATTAGAACTTTGCATTGCTATATTGTGTCTCATTAGTCAACTAGCTAAACATTGTCAACGTATGTCAATATATACTTTTTAAAAAATGTCTCAAAATTGTGAATATTGAAATAAATTTTGAAACTTCAATATTTTTTAATTTTAAATTTTAAAATATTGAAATTTAAAATTCGAATTTTTTTTATTTCACAATTTGAAATTTTGTTTTGAAATTCGAGTTCTCCATATGCAACATAATACTTTTAATCTCGATACAAATAATTAATCAAGTTTTTAAACGTGAAATCAAATTCTCCATACACAATATTTACTCGTGACTAAATAATTAAATACAACACTTTCTCTGAATAGATGGAATAATAGATAGGATGAAAAAACAGAAGGATTATAAAGTATAGCGGTCAAATAATTCGGACAAGTGTATCAGAAGAAATGGGAGAGAGAGAGACTGTCAAGGGGACGACCGTAGCCGTGTAGTTGTCAGCTTTGTCGATCTTTCCGATCGTTCCCGGCGCTCCACGTGAAGGCTCTGACATTGGAAATACAAATAATTGAAATCAGACCTGGAGCAAACAGAAAACTCACCATCACCAACGTCTACTGTCCACCACACAGATCAACCGAAACAGAAGATACTGACAAATTTTACAAAGAAGACCTCATCCCAGGAAAAGACCATTGCGGGAGATCTCCATGGACACTCGGCTCTCTGGACCATGCATTCAACAAACTGACAATAGAGGAGAAATCATAGAAGACTGGTTAAGAGTCAAGGATTACAGCAGCATAAATAACGGAGCACACACAAGAGTGAACAGCAGTACAGGCGGACTCAGCACACCAGACGTCACCCTTACCCCAAACAACATGACCAACAACATTGACGGGTCGACCATAGACTGCCTAGGATCTGATCATCTCCCTATCATCTTCAACATACACTTCAACATTGGATCCTTGACTGCCCAGAACGAAGTTTTTCGGAGGTCCCAACCCCCCTCTCAGTTCTCCACACAAACCTCGAGGAGGTGATAACCTACGCGCGCCAATCTCTGGTGTGAGGCCTCACCGACTTCAACAAAACAACGACCGTAGCTGAGCTCGTATGAAAGGAGAATGAAATGAACAACTCACACACCTCCTCATATACCATGATACTCAATTCTCATTCGTCACAATTTAACTCGTAAATGTGCGGTAAAATTTCATATGTAAAGGTGCGAAACAAAGCATCCTTTGTTTGGGGTAGACTTCCACTTTTCCTACTACTATTATAGTATGTTCTGCGTAGTCATAGGTATATTTTCAAACTGTTTAATATTTTTAATTATGTTCGTTACTTATCGAAGTTTCTGTGCCTTTCTATCAGGTAATGTTATTTTTTTGATTCCCAGTTTAACAATTATAAACGTTTATCGGTCTTGGTTGCTGTCACTATATATATAAAAATCAATTTTGAGCAGTTGTAAATAAACACAAAAATAATTGTAATAAAAATTTACAATTTTAAATAAAATATATTGCAACAATATTGACGACTTGGAAAGTAACAAATATAATAATAATAAAGAATATATCTCATTACTAGTAAATCAACATCAACTAAAATAAAATATATAATAAAATATATATTGTCACAGTAACAGTAACAATAAATATTAAATATTTAATTGCTTTGATAGTTTGAATCTTATGTATTAAAAACTAGATAATATACGAAATAACAATTAAAATCAGATTAATTGCTCACATTAACCCATGATGATCCAATATTCCATTACAAATATTCAGTTGTGTTAAAGTTGTTTTTACCAAGTGTAAATGCATTCACAAATTGCTTTATATTTATTATCTCCATTGACGTCATAAAACTTTCCATTCTTATCAATGACAGTATATAATTCAAAACCCCCGCTATTATTTGGCTCATTTAAACCCCAGAACTGATTTATAACGGCAGATTCATTAGAGTGGCTCCAATACCAATTATTAGAATTAGCAGCTGTTCTTCTAGCTCCGATAAAAGCAGCATTTGTCGAGAAATCAAGCAATCTACCAACATATTTACTTTCACTAAGATCTTTTATCTGTGCTAGCTTTGTTCCATCCGAATGGCACTGAGCGAACGCTTCACTGTATGACATCTCGTTGTTATAAACTTTATATTGAGAACCGGAATAACTACCATTGTTATAATCGGATGGACAACGAGGAGTTATAAGTCGACTGGTTATCATGGAAATCGCGATCAGAGTTGAACAATCAGGATCCTCTTCTTTCATCGGACGGTTTATAAAAGTGTACATATTACAGTTTGGAAATTCAAAGATGAAACCATGGCATGTTGGTGTATCAAGACAATTGCGAAGACATTCAAGGTTATTATATAAAGACTTCTGTGTCGTCAAAAATTCTTTGAGATGACATTTCTGGATTTTTTCAATCGGTGGTGTTGTAAAAACCGTTATGATCAGAACGAACAAGATACCTAATTGAATACAGATGAGATTATGATGGTCAGAAAATGTCATCCTTTTCTATAACTAATATAGCGCATAAATATGTAAAATGGGAAAGTATTTCATTATATAAAAAGTGAAGTTTATCAAATATAAATAATTTAGCTTTTAGCAACAAACCTGTTACTATGCGCTAAGAACAACAAACATTTAATTCATAGTGATAGAAAGATATAGAAAGATAGGAGAGAAAAATATGCTAAAACCAGAAACTTTCAAGACACATTTGTTAGGTATGTTGAGTTATTTTAAATTTTCTTTAGCTAATATGTGTTTTATGCATATTTAAAAAAAATTACATATAGATTTTCTCACTTTTTAACGCCAACTTGAAGATTGAGAAACATGATTTTTTACACTGTTGAATCAATTATTTATAAAATTAGCCTTGTCAATTCTTTATTGTTTAAATACTGTCTTTGCTATATTGTAAATTAATGTAGTTTAGTATGTTCACCTCAAGGTACACAGAGTCCCAATTTATAGCAATTGAATCAAATCCTATTAAGAATTCTTTGAAATAATCAATTATCTATAAATAAATGAATTAATACCTACTCTGTAAAATTTACTCTGTAAAATAGTTACTTTATTTACAACGAGTTTTAATGGTTAATGGTTAATAGGTTACTGTTTGTACCTATGTATATATATATATATCGTACAAATGCCTGTGGCTTTATATCTACAAATGTTTCTTTAGGGTTTATCTTAATCGTACTCTTAGAAAAATGGTCCATCTTGTTGCAGATCTTGTATTATTATTATAAATATATTTAGCTCCAAAATCTGTATCTAGAATATACAATCAAAGTTGATAAAAAATAATATAAAAAATACAAAAATTAGTAAGAAGAAGTTACTACGTTTAAAAATTTCGAAACTACATTTCGAAATAATTTCTAATTTGTTCCAAGTGTCACAAACGAGATTATTGGTCATAGGGGTCCACTTGGGTCCACCTGCTTTTCAATATACAGATGGAGTCTTCGAAAGGTGGGTGCATGAATTTTTTTAAAAAGATCCTTGTTGAGTTCCTTAAATGCCAAGGTTACTGATGCTCTTAATTTGGCAACTGTAGCCGGATTTTCTTGACGAACTCTCCTTTTTATTATTCCCCACAGTACGTTGTCGCATGAGGTGAGTTCGGGACTTCTTGGAGGCCATGGTGTTGGTCCAAATTTGACCACTCATCTGCCTGGAAAATACACATTCAACATATTTTGAGTTCTTAAAGCCGTATGACAAGGAGCCCTATCTTGCCAAAAATGACATGAGTAACGTAGACCTCGTCGTTGTAGCTCAGGAATAATTTCATCCTTTAAAAGTTGTTGGTAGTGATCAGCATCTTCTGAACCTTCAACGAAAAAAGGACCAATTAAAGCCCTTTCGGACATAACTGCCCAGATCACTAACTTGGGCGGAAACTGCTGAACCTGCTCCCAAAAGTGGGGATTCTCGTTTGACCACATTACCAAGTTGTATGGCTTTTGTGTTAGAGAAAATAAAATTCGTCTGAAAACATTAATTTACTTATTAGCCTTGCATTATCATATTTTTGTAAGATAAGTTCACAAAAATCAACAATGAACACGATTGACATGATCCTGGGGTTTCAAATACTGAACTTTAACCGGCTTATATGGTTTCAGATTAAAATCTTTCTTGAGGACCCTTTGTGCAGTTGATCTATAGGTATGTTAAGCTCGTCTGATAATCTTCGAGTTTACTTTGTAGGGGACTGAGTAATGGCTTCATTTACTTCATCAATATAATCTCCTCTTTCATTAGGTCTACCACTTCGGTGTCTATCAAAAATGTTTCCGGTTTGAAACAATTTCTCACTCCACTCCTTAATGACACGACCATCTGGTGGTTCCACATCAAATCTTTCTTTTAATTTTTGCTTTATTGACATCATTGCATAACGAGAATGATCAGAATCATACCACCGAGCACCCGACAATATTCGGTATTCGATTGTGTATTTGCTAAGCGTATTATAATTAACCTTATTATTAAGTTGACTTCAATTGCTAATATCAGAACTGTTCAGCATTTAAAATTAAAATTTAAGCTGATTTCAATGCTTGATATATATACAACTCATACTATATAGCAACATAGATATGCTTAATTCTATAAACTAAAGAAAATCAATACTCAAAACTATGGATTCTATTGAAACGTAGTAACTTCTGGGCCACCCTGTACAATGTAGATTTGAAAAGTTATAAAAATATAAGATTTAAAAGTTGTTACGATAAAAGTTATCTGGGATAACTAAAAAGTTAAGTTTTTAAAGCTTTTTAAATTTAATAAAACTCGTCTCCGTCCTGCAATGAGGTGATAGGCTGTTCCATATCTTGGGACCGGCAATTCTGAAGGCACCTTCTGAAGTTCCGTTTTTGGCAATCGGTTGATGTACGATATTGGTTGATTGAGAACTCATAAAAGAAGAATTACTGGCAATAGCGGGGTGAATTGGAGAGATAAGTTGGTGATGTTACATCGAATAAGCATTTATGTACAAGACAGCAGATTTTATAATTTATGCGTTGTTTCACTGGTAGCCAGTGAAGCTGTTCGATTGCAGCAGATGTAAAACTGAACCGAGGTAAACCTTTGACCAGGAGTGCACAGTCATTTTGGATTTTTTGAAGTCTTTGAATTCTTGATGCTGTATATGCGGAGAAGATGTTGTTGCTATAATCAATACATGCAGTGTTTGAATGAAAAATGTGACGTTTTGCTGACAGGTGTATCCATCGAGATATTTTCGAATTCGATATATGGATTTTATAGATAAAAATGCTGATTTAGAGATCAATGAAGAGTGACACCAAGGTATTTAGCATCGACTTAATAGACTCAATATCTCCTTTAATATTCAGGTTATAAAAAGATACAAGATTAAGACGAGCAGAAGAACCGACAAGGATAATTTGAGTTTAATTTGTGTTGAGCTGCAGATGATTGCTGTTGACCCAATCGGATAATTGTACAATGCAAGTTTCTAAAGAGTTTGCTGCAGAATTGGAATTGTTAATTTTGAAAGGGATGTACACAGAGGTGTCGTCAGCATACATTTGGTGGGATAAGTTGTTGGGCGAAATAATATCCAAGAATGGTGTAGTATAACAGGAATAAAGGGAAGGGCCAAGTACAGAGCCTTGTGGCACGCCCGTTGAAAGCGGAATAAATTTTGAAATAACATTCATGACACGAACAGCTTGAGTTCTACCAGACAAATAAGATGAGAACCATTCAAGTGCATTATCTTCAATACCAAATCTGGTTTTGAGTCTGTCAATCAGAAAACAGTGATTTACTGTATCAAACGCGGCAGATAAGTCGAGGAATATGACGCAATAAATAAGTCCGTTGTCAATGGAACTTGCAAGGTCGTTGTGTAGTTTGGTGATGGCAGTTTCTGTTGAAGATCCAACACGGTGGGGCGATTGGAATGGAGACAAACGATTCATGGAAGAAAAGAATTGGTTCATTTTTTTATTAAAAATTCTTTCAATAAATTTTGAAACGAATGTTAATCCAGATACAAGTCTATAGTTCTGTAGAATTTCTTTGTCCAAATTTTTCTTTTTTAATAGAGGAGTAATAATGGCTTTTTCAAAGGTATAGGTAATTTACAACAACGAAAGGAAGCATTGGCGATAGCACAGAATACAGGAATAAGTTGCTTAGAAAAGAATTTAATGACATGAGTAGGTGCAGGATCGAGACTACAAGATTTGGATTTCATGTGAGAAAGTATTTTTTTAACATCTTTATGTGTGACAGTAGGGAAATTCTGGAGTTTTGACACAGTCTTATATAAAAATTATAAAAATCTTATACAAATGTGATAATAAAATATATTGTATATATCTAAAATATTTATATACTAAAGTGTGTTGCATCGCGAGTATGGTAAATTCAGAGTTGTGATTGTCTAAATAATTTTAATTACATCTAGATAACAACTAAATAATTTGAGACTGAATTACTTTAAATTCTTGTCATGGATGAAATTTGCGTAATTATAATCGTAGTATCTTCGTATAAAATAACTAACAAATAATCAAAAACTAAAAAGGAAATATACAATCACCAAATATATTTAAATTAACAAAGAAATTCTCAAAATTAAAGGAAAGTAGTATGAGATGGGTATTCTTAGCTCATGATACATCCACCTCCCCAGCGAAAATAAAAAAATTTTGTTATTTGACTGCTACATAAAAATTTTCTGACTCCTTCCCCAAGCACCAAAATTGTTAGTTCTTTACACAAATCATGTTAGCACGATCAAGTTACAAAACAAAAAAGAAGCGATAACAAGGAATACGGAATGTAATAGCAATTACATTTTCTCATAGAGCTAAATGCAAAGCACTTTGCTAATAGTACTATATTGGATGAATAAATGAATGCGAATGTCGAGAATATTTTTATTTTATCTAAAACTTGATTAAATTTACATATTCATACCTGAATGACACATGGATTTTTGTCAAAGTTTTGATTTTAAACAAGACGATTATTTCAGTAATTTTACAGACTATATTTATTTTGTAACATATGGAGAATTTTTTTTTTTTAAAAACTTAAAAAACTATGGTTAAATATACCCGACGTACACATATTGATTTTTATCAAGATGTGATGGATTTCAATAATTTTAATGGCTATTAATGCTATATAGCATATGGAGAATTTAATTTGACTATAAATTATCAACTTGATTGAATGAAGTTATCGATATCTTCCATAAACTTATTTATTTTGACCAATATTTTGATTTTTAGCTGTAACCAGTTTAGATAATTAAAAGTTTTTATAGTACTATATTACATATGAGAATTCGATTTTTAAATTAATAACCTGATTATAATTGTTCCGATAATTTTTAATTTTTTATTTGAATAGACTACTTTTAATTGAATAGTAGTATTTCACAATGTTAAGGATTGTAACAAATATTTCTGAACTTGTATTTATATTAGCACATTTTATTAATATTACCAAATTTTAACATTTAAAATTCCTAAATATCCTTTAAAATCGCTAAATTATTATTTCATTTACATTTAACAGATTTTGTACATTTTAACCTATTTTAGAAAATTTTGACAAATTTTCGATTTTGCTAAAACTCATTAAAAACCCTAAAATTACATTAAAATAAAAGCGTTTAAGAAGTCTCAAAATTTGTACCCCACCATTTTTCAATTGCGGAGACTTAAAACTATAAGAAACTGCAAACACCTCAATTTGAATGCATAAAGCAATTGCTCACGGGAGCTATTTTTATGACACATCAAACCGCACTAATATGAAAATTTATTTATAATACGTATTACAGAATTATGGTTAAAAACTATACCAAAAATATATGTTCAACGTATGATAATAGTTATAAACATTATAAATTTTATATTTATATTTGAACACTTTTTGTCATTCTTGTCATAAATGATATATATTAAATTAACTATATATATGTGTGCAGTAAATGAAGGCGATATGTTATATCTAGAATATAATTTACTTCATGGATAACATCTTTTGAGAACGAAAGTATTGAATCAATTCCGCGTAAATTCACTAAATTGTTCAACAAAGTCTATGTCTTTCTATTAATGCTATAATTATGATTCCAATAATAACAATTAATAAACACATCTGTATCTATCTATCTTTCTATCTTTAAACAGGCACGTCGGAACAGAAGGGGGGGGGGCTACGTTTCAGCCCCCCAATATTGAAATATATATATAGTTCAGCCGTTTTATAAATTCGGTAGTGTTCCACAATATCTGAATGTATTTGTTTCCATAACGTTGTCTAGCGATAAACATATGTATAATGTATGTTATAATTTCCCTGACTCTACTCTAATTGAATTGTTTCAGTGTGAGTTGAGAATAAACATTGTCATATTTGTGTCATATCGATGACTTGGTTAGTATGATAGTCAGTCAGTGAAAGAATATATTGGGTGATACGTTTTTCATTTTATTTTATACATAGCCTTTTGGAAATCGTCAAAGTTCCCTTTGCAAGTCGAGCCCTCTCCCCCCAACATTCAAAAAGTTACAACCTGCCTGCTAAATATAAAAAATCAATTTTGAGTCACAGTAAAAAAACACAAATACAATTGTAATGAAAATTTAGAATATCAAATAAAATATATTGCAACAATATTGAGGACCTGGAAAGCAATAAATATAATAATAATAAAGAATATATCTCATTTCTAATAAATCAACATAAACAAACAATATTATTAAAATGATAAATTCCTATATTAAATTAAAATGGATATAATTCTCACAATAGCAATAAATGTAAAATAATTTATGTTTTGTTAGTTTGTATAACTTTAAAATAAAAATAGATAATATACGAAATAATAATTAAAATTAGATTAATTACTCACATTAACCCAAAATGATCCAATATTCCTTTACAAATATTCAGTTGTGATAATGTTGCATCCGCAAATTGCTTTATATTTATTATTAGTACGAAAGCCAGTCACTATTTATTAAAGCTATGATAGTCATGATTGATGCGTCATGCCCACAACGTTTCAGTATGATTGGTGTTAAATTGCAGCTCCGTATCTTAAGAGCCGGTAGAGGGGGGGAGGGGGCTTTTAAATTGATTTAAAATAAATTTTTGATTCATTTAAAATTAACAAGTATCACGGCTGATAGTTTCTATAATGAAATTATTTGTATACGAATAATAAAAACATACAAGACTGGAATTACGGCCCCAAATTCATAATTCATGTAGTATATGGCTACATTTTTTGTAAATTGATAGCTATAAGACTCTCATCTATCAGAATATATACATAAGACGTCGGTATTATGTAGCTTTCCTAACTTAAGAAGTGCTCTTATGGATCAAGGTCCGATAACGTGTTGAAAAGTCAATTTATTTACAATTTATGTAATATGGCTGCTTTTTTCGTAAATTGATAGCTAAGCATAAGACTCTCATCTATAAGAATATATGCATATACTTAAGACGTTGATATTCCATAAGGTTCCTAACTTAAGACCTTATCTTATGGGTCTAGGTAAGGTCATATTATGCATGAAATGTCAATTAATTTATTTATGGTTATTCTTACCATGAATTATTGCAAAAAATCTCAACGACGTCAGAAACTGTATAGCCTCTTAAGTTCATAAATCAGATATTATCAGAAGTGCAGTAATAGTATATACTATTGCTTTTTAGCCTAGGTGGAATTTTAGCCTGTAATACGTATTATAATATATATATATATATATTTATTACCTAACTTTCAATATATATATATTTATTTGTTAAACTCTGATATTAAACATTACAGAGTCCGTAGTCTTAAAATAGAACATTTGAAATATTTAATTACGTAAAATTTATTATTTAACTAAAATACAAAATATAATTATTTAATGAAGAATAAACAAATGCGAGCAATTATTAGTTTTAAAACCTATGTGTTAGACATTTTCCCTTTGATTTTTTTACTAATGTTTAAATCAAACTGTAGTAATACAAGGAAATAAGTAGATTTTAATAGCCGTACGGTCAAATGTACATTTTATAAAAAAATTGTTTTCAAAAAGTTTATGTGGAATCAAGAGAACCATCTTCATTGTCTGATGATACTGTAAAATCTTGATCCTATTCCTCTCCTTAAAGAAAATGGGCGACTAACTGTGTCGGTATCCTGTGGCCCTTCAAACCAAATGATTTCATAGGAATCATTGGCAAGGATCCACCCATCATTGTGAGTTACTTTAAGAAAATACCTGTCATGTGCCTCAAAGCTTCTTCATATTTGTTCGACTTAGCAACCAGTGCCAAAGCCTTTGATTCACCTTTCCGGTAAAAACAGAGATATAATCGCATACAGTCAATGCATACGGACTGTATACAACCGACAGGTATCCAACATACGTTTCATACCGATGATGTCCGCGTAGCAATCATTCTCCCATTCTTTCATAAAAAAATGATTGCAACTATATTTTAAACGACTCTTACTTGAGTGTTTTATTCAAATCCAAAGGGCGGTTTTTTGATGGTCCGGTAATCAGATATTGCTGTTCTGAGATGTCACATCGCCACATCTCTTTCATCGCTTTTGGTTCATGGCTTTTTGTAAGAATAAAAAAATATGTGGACATTTTCAGAATTCAATTCTGATAGCTGAGGCAGCAAGGTTCTTGCAATACCATTGTAAGTTTTTGGGAGATGTGGTGGTAGGCGATAAAAAGCGCAATTTTCATTAAATCTGTAATTTTCCATAACTGAATCTACCTTGGCTGCTTTGTCGGCCTTTTCGTTGCCCTGTATGTCGCAATGGGATGGGATCCAGTGCTTCTCTTTTGGCACTCCTGCATTGTGAAGATCTTGGGCGCTTTTTAGGATGCTGGCCAACTTAGTTGTTACTCTGGTTCTTGCTGTTGACATTTAGGAGTTTCTCGAGCGCCGATTTGCTATCTGTTAGGAATCTAATAGTACTTCCTCGTTTTAGTTCTTTTCGTGTAGCTGGCCTTCTTGTGTCTTCGTCGCTCTTGCGCATGGCTCTCTCGTACAGCTTGATTGCTTTCGCGGTGCTACGCATCTAAGGCCCTCTAGATTTGCTTCTTCCCCCACCTCATCCACTCTGGTATTTCTGTAGAATCCTGTAATGATCCATGTTGCGCTGTATTGGATGGTCTGGATCTGGTTACTGGCTGTTTGGCTCATGGTGGGCATCCAGGCCCCTCCTGCGTACTCTATCGAGCTTCGGATGTAGGATAGGTAGACTTTTCTTAGGGTTTATTCAAACGCTCCCCAATCTTTGTTGCTGAGAACCGCTAGCTGCTTCAGTCTGTTGGTACGCTTTGCTTTGATTTTAGCTGCGTGGTTTCCGAAGTTCAGCAGTCTATATAGTTTGACACCCAGGAAGTTGACTTCTCTACTGGTCTTAATAGTAGACCAGTAGACCAGTTGATCTGGAATGACACTTCTTTACTGGCTTCTTTAGCCCATGTTGTGAAGAGGAACGATTCCGATTTTTCTGCTGCGAGCTTCTGCTTCCACCTAGCTACCCAATCGCTGAGAACATCGGCCACTTTTTGGCTGGCTTTGATGCATTCCTCGAATTTCTAGTCTTGAGATGTGATCGCCAGATCGTCTGCAAATAGGTACTCTTCGACATTAGGCGGCATTTCGTTTTTCATGTCATTTATCCATACTAGAAAGATAGTTGGAGTAAGGACACTCCCTTGTGGGAGGCCTTTACTGAAAATACGGTACTTGCTCAAAGTGTCGCCAGTTCTGACCCTCGCTCATCTATCTGTGAAAAGATCCGTGACAACGACTAGAAAACGATTGTGCATTGGTGCTGCCTGTCTTATCAATTTGTAACTAATGCCATGGCTGATGTGGCCATTGACTTTTTGGAAGAGGAGTACGTTCGATATTTCTTTTATCGTAGATTATGCATGGTTCGCAGTTTTTTTATACTCTGAAAAAATGTGTCTATCGCTGGCCACCATGCTACTTCCTTGCATTGATTTTTGGTTCGAACAATACCCGGGTGTCCTTGATGGTCTATTTCGACTACTCGTTTGCTTAGGGAATCTGGAATAATAGCTTGGGGTCCTCTAGCTAAACATTTCTGATTGTTCCAAGACAAGACCAAATTTCATTTCGAAGATGATAGAAATTGCGTAATTTGATGTCTTTTATTTTCGATTTTTCTGGCCATCACTAAATGGTATACTCCAGAATAGTTTTCAACACAGGATCGGACTCTGTTTCAGCGGCTAAATTTTCGACTTTAATAGCTGATTTAGCTAAAATATTTTGAATAACCGATTCGATTTTATCTGGAATTTCATCTAACTCATTACAATTAGTATCATAGCGCGGTAGTCGACAAGAAGTAGGTCTGTTATCGGTCTGGTAAAATTGATTTAATGACGTTTTTTAAATCCACACATATACGAAGAGAAAAATCAGATTTTCTGACTACAACAGGATTCGAAACCCACTGAGAAGTGTCTACTTTCTCAATGATACCTTTTTTCCAG
>JAUZNC010039991.1:0-58602 GCA_034780395.1 Vannuccia rotundouncinata | reverse complement strand
ATATTGATTTACTAATGATTTTTGAATATATTGATTTACTAATGATTTTTGAATATATTGATTTACTAATGATTTTTGAATATATTGATTTACTAATGATTTTTGAATATATTGATTTACTAATGATTTTTGAATATATTGATTTACTAATGATTTTTGAATATAGTGATTTACTAATGATTTTTGAATATATTGAAGAATTGAATTAGGTAACATAATAATTTTAAATAAATAAAAATGTTTAATTCATTTTTGATTTGATTATAGCTGGATTGGGAATCTTTTTTTAAATTCCGAAAGTTATAATCTTTAGCGGTTATATTTTAGCGAATCTAACATACTTTTCAATTTTAGAAGAAAATTACCTTCATCCTTAAAATATATAATGATAGAAATAAAAATAAAAATGATTTATTCAAAAATATTTTTTCACTTTTATGTATCTTTGAGAATAAAAAAATCTTTTTTACAATCGTTTATTTTTTTTAAATTTAAATTTTAATTTTAAATCGTTAAATTTTTTTAAATTTTCATTTTAAATCGTTAAATTTTTTTAAATTTTCATTTTTAATCGTTGAATTTTTGAAAAAATGTTATTAGTAATCGTGATATATTTCTAAAAAGTTTTTTTTATAAATTGCACTAAATTTCTGTATTTCTAATGAATTTTTACAATTTTTATGTAATACGCGTATTATATATAATAGCAACATTTATCTCATATATGTGCCTATTCCAATTACACACTCCTTTTTTAATTGTCAGGTTATGTTTAGAATTATTTAAAAATAAATAAAATATTTTAAAAATATTAATTTTTTTATTTCTGTAAGAAAATGTATAATACGATACAATCATTGTACCCACTATAAAATATAAATTATATATTAAGATTAATTAAAATGATACCAATATAAACGATATATTTGAAATGACTGCCATATAATTTACGAAAATTTTAGGAGTTTAATTTTTTTCATGATTCTTTAAAATACATTATATAAATTAAAGTTTCAAAGGGTATTTTAGGATTAATATTGTTATTTCATATGAACAATATAGAACCATAATGTGTAATCAGACGATTATAAACAATCGAAATATTGATATAATGTTAATTTTCAGGGAATTATCTTACATAGTCTGTGCAGATTATATATATTACATTTGTATAGGCAATTAACATATAATATATATATATATATCTTTTTAATATGTGGGGTATATATATATCTGAAACATTTTCCCCACAATTGTATTCAAAATTGATTATTTTAAGTAACATATTACTATATATTATTCAAGTTGGGTTGAGAAATGTTTGTTAAGCAATAAACAAAAGTTTTTAAGCAACAATAAAAGTAAAATTTCTTTTTTTGTAAACCTCCATGCGCTTTTAATATAATTTGAAGAGCCATCCTTTAACAAAAGCAATTGACTCACTTCTCCTGTAGCATAGGTCCTTCCACACGCACCGGTTCCCGTGATGTTAGCGTAGACATTAATATTGTTCCAAGAGAGAGTTATAGGATCTACGGTCTCAGCAAAACTCATTGTCCTGTTGTGAACGGGGCGACCCCTTTTTGATATTCCGTTGGAGACATGTTTATCTGACCCCAGCATAGATCGTGGGCCTGTCAGAAGGAGACTGGTTGCGGTTGCCTTGAAAACGAAAAGTACTTTTAGTTTTAGAGAATAAAAAATTAAATCATATTTTAAAGAAAATTTTTAAAAATGACTTCTATTTTCAAAATTGAATATAAAGAAGTTGGGATTAATATTTTTAATTTTTTAATACAAATTAATTTGACCATAATCGATAAAATACCTGAAAATCTGATCTTTCTACAAAAGTGTCATATCCCGATTTCATTCCTTCTTCATCAGTGGCCGCTACTAGCGGTATCCGGTCAGACCGGTCCTTCTTGGTGTACATTTGGAAGAGAATCTAATAATCAATATCTGAGAACGAAATTGTAAGGAGCGCAAAACATGAACACGAAATTAGTTAGTTTTAATGCACGATTGCAATAGTTATAGTGTATATTAAGCACTTCAATTTATGCACTCCTAAGGCTCTTACCATACAGATATTGGTATTTCACTATCATCTGTTCCAAGGTCCACAGATATAAAAACTCTCTATAAATTAACCAATAAAGCTGCTGCTTAAGAGATTATGATGAAATATTATATTTAATTGATATATCTTGTAAAAAATTGAGCACTCGAAAGATAAATTTTTAATTAGTTATAAGTGTTAAAATAATACATTTAAGTACTGTCATGATTTTCACTAAATACTGGCATGAGTATAATTTACAAAATTATTTAATGAATGCTAACATTGTCATTTCACTGTTAATTCATATATTTTGAAATAAAAGTATTGATTTTTAAATCGTAGATTTCGTTAAATGTAAATTATTTAATGAATAAATGAATTTGTTTATAAATAAAAACCAAATGTTAATTTGTATAGGGTACAATATTAAGATTAATAAGATAAAATTGAAAAACATTGGCGATATTAAATTGTGGCGATAAAACTGTAGTTTTTTGTAGTATTGGCCATATCCGCAGTATATATAAATGATATCCAGATACTCGAAAGTTCCTATTCAAATAAATATATTATTATATATAATATTATAAATGGATCATTGTAGTTTATTAAGTTATATATCATGTTATTCTTTATCAAGAGTGAATAAGACAAAAGATTACATTTGTCAGTGCGGATTATATTCTTATTAAGTAAAGATTATATGGACATAATCGTTAAAATGTAAGTAACATATAATTATAGTAACATAAGCGAAATTGAAATATATTTTAAGTAGGGAAGAGGCGGATTAACACCATAAAGTAAATCAAAATCGATATTTCTCAACACAAAATATTGAATGTAAATGAAATATATGTATTACGCTTCAGCTTATTTTCTAATATAATACCTATCCCTAACAAAAAAAGTTAAAATACAACCTCATATATATTTATAATGTACTAGTGAAATGTTTTCATAAACAATGTATGGGGTAATAGCCCAAATTGTACATTCCATAATATATAAGTTCAGAATGTCGGTAAAATTTTAACAAGAGTCATAAATATTACATTACATAAAAGTTTTTGAATTATTCCAATATTTAAGAAATATAGTAAATTCGGTTGTCGAATACTTTCCGTTTCTGAGAGTTAAGTAAAAATAAATTTCTGAATATTTTTCAGATTTTGAAAAGATGCAAATATTCGTCAGACCATTGTTTGGTAAGACAATCACTCTTGAAGTGGAAGCAAGTGACTCAACGAAAATATCAGAGTCCAGATCCAACATAAAGAAGGAATCCCTCCTGATCAACAACGTTTGATATTGCGTGGAAGACAACTCGAAGATGGTCGAACTATATCTGAATGTAATATTCAGAAAGAATCAACTCTTCATCTTGTTTTACGACTAAGAAATGAAATGCAAATATTCGGCACAACAGAGACCGGTAACACAATCGTCTTCCTTGAAATGTACGCAAGAGACACAATCTATGAAGTCAAAGCCAAGATTTACTAATAATAAACAACGTTTGATATTTCGTGAAATAGAACTCGAAGATGGAACTTATAATGTACGTATTGTCAGCATCTGTGCATATGAACATATTGTGCCCACATATGGCCCCAATAAGATTGTACCCTGCACTTCTCCTTGTCCTTTGAATTGCCATATGATTCACCACAAACCAAGCAAAAATATTAATAATAAACAGTTTGTGCGTATAGCATGATAATATTTCAATAACTATATATTAATACTAATTGCTTTCTTGAGGTGGATCCGCACTCAATTCCTTTGCAAGTCTGTTCTGTGGATGCGGACTTAGTCTTGGTCTGTTTTGTTTTGGTCTTGCTGCAATCAGTTTTCACTTTGTTTTCTTTGCTTCTTTGGTAAGTTTTGCTAGTATATCTTTCCTTCTTTTTCAATAAAAGATTGGCGTCATAGGTGACACCAAAGAATATAGTGCGAGCGAATTTATATTCTTTGGCTGACGCTATCACAATCTCCGACACCATATTTTCTTTTCCGTTGGAATGATGAGGCATCATATTTTTTAGGAAGGGGGGAAATCTCTAAAAGAGAAATAATCAGTCGGAAGCTGTGTAGCAGGAGTTAAAACCTTAGTACAGCTGGTCGCAATTACCCCAATATATGTTTATGTTTTTATTTGTTTGTATTTTAAAGTTGTGTGATATGGAATATGACTTTTTGCCGAACATAAAGTGATGTAAGGTCATATAATTGATGGAATAACTTCAATTATTCCATAATATGCCTATATATGAAAAAATACCGATAAATAAGCAGCTCACATTGTTAGATAAACATACGCAAAAATACACAATTCAAAATAATGGCGTCCAATGTTGATGCATCAAATAAATGTTTGGTTAGAAAATCAAATACATTACAAATACATTGTACTTATAAATTGTGAAGATGGTATTCATTATAGATTGGCAGAAAATAACATGGGCGTTATTGCCCCACTTTCCCTTATTATATAAATATAACCCGAAATTCATATGACAACTTATATATATATATTTGTATACTGCTTTAACTCAACCATTTCCGAGTTATATACGAGAACAGAGAACATCGCTAAAAATAAAAATTTCGCGAGACATGGCATTAGGTATGTCATGTCTCGCGAGGCAGTAAAAATATTGGTGACTCGTGAGACATTTTAATTTCACTGAATAATTGTTGGGAGTATGGGAAGTTTATCATTGAAAATTTTATTGTCTCGCGTGACTGACTCGTTTTCGCGAGACATTTTTAATAGTGTATATATGGTAAATAAAGAAATGAGATCAAAGTTCTGTGTTGATTGCGATAGTAAAATGATTCACTCATAATTCGTCACTATTAATATAATGGGGACTATACTAGAAACACATTTTAACAAAAAAAAATCTTTAATTATAATTGATTTTTGCAACAAAATATATTTTGAAACATTTTTAATAATATATATACGACAAGATAATTAAATGAATTTTTTTGTATTTTTACTGGATTCATTATTTCTATATTATAAATTTATCTAATTTACTTAAATAAAATATTAAATAAGCAGTGCCACTACCAGCTATATGAGGGATTAAGGCAGCTGCCTGAAAATATCGAAATAATGTGGTTCCTTTTTCAGAAAAAGGCACATTTTGTTATTTATTTGAGTATTTTATTTATATATAGTTATTTTTTAAAATCCGGATTATGCGGCTTTCATGATACAATACCATATAGTGTTATACGTACTTATGGTACATACTACATTTCATTTCATTTTGTATATTATATTGTATTCACCTTTCTCTTATTGCCACCCGCGACTAGATATCTACTGCGATCTGTCAGTTCGAGTAAATCTACGCTATTTAAGGACCGCGGAACGAGTTTTTATGAGGTATTTTTCGTTATTTTTTCGACTAGGCAATATCCGAATTTTCCGTTTTAACTGGGACGGGCTTAGCCCACCCAAGCCCCCACCAGCTCCGCGGTCCCTGCTATAACTATTATTTTAATTTCAACAGCAAATTACCTACTCTGAATTGTTTATTCGAACAAATTTCATTTTAAAAATATTTTTTTAGCAGTTGAGTAATGTTGAATTATTTTTTCGAATTTTTCCTTTTAAAAATGACAATTTATATAAATCATAATAATTTTATTAAACTTAAACAATAGGTACACAACAATCATAATTAACAATCAAAACAATATTTAAAAAAATTACTATAAAATAATATTTTATAAGTATTAACTAGTTTTATATGATCAGAATATAAATATTTAATTAAATTTTCTAGTAAATTTTTGAAAAATGAATATCTTTTATTTTGATTTTAAATAAATTTTATAAATTTCCGATCGATAAGGATCAGGATTTTTTCTTTTCAATGTCTTTTTTTGCTACGAAATGCGTTCAACCGACGAGAACCGTAACTGTCGGAGGAATTGGATTTTTTTATCAGGATCGAAAATTGTCGGACATTTTATTCAAAACCTAATATATAATACTAATATATATAAACCGTAATATCCGTCTGAAGAGGACGGTATTCGTCGGGTGAGAAATACGAAAAATAAAATAAAATTTTCTTATATATGTGCATGCGATATCAATATAAAACCATTTATAAAATAAAACTAAGTATGCGGACTATAAAACTCTAAAATTTCATTTTAAGAATCATTTTACTCTAAGAGCTTATATAACACCGCGCGTGCACACTATGCCTTTTTTGTGCCTTTTCCTGTGCGTTTTTCCGTGAAACTGGTTTCATGAATCCAGCGCGTCTACACTATGCCTTTTCCATGCGTTTTTTGTAAAACCAGTTTTATGAAATTATCGCGTTTACAATGCATTTTATCTTCGAATTTTTTACATGTTTATTATTAACTATGAAGTGACAATGATCAGACTATGAAGTGCTATAAAGCATACTTAATTTGCTATTCAAAATTGTTCCATATTTAAAAAAATTGATCAAAAATATTAAGGTTTCTTTAAACATTTTAAAAATATTTAATGAGGTCGGGTTTGAATGTTCGATTCAGGATCTTCATAGAGTTTATTATTCAATATTATTTAATCTCATTGATTAATATAAGAATTAAAGTAATAGAAGTAATTAATATAAAAATGTAATGATTTTGAACGAATTTAGATTGAATTGAATTATTTAGTTTATTTTGTATATTTTGTGTACATTTATTTGTAACATTTGTTTATTTTGGATTATAATTTTAACTATTTAAAAAAATATATTACTTGTTTAAATAACAGTGTTTAACCTCAGTTGCTTAGAATTAATTAAACGCGCGTTAATTTAATCGCCAAAAAATTTGGAGTATATAGTTTCGGTATTGATAACTATTTATACTTTTTAAATAATTTGAATAAATCTTGACGATAAATTTTTTTGAACATTCATTTATTTTAAATTATTTATCGCCATCATGTTTTAAACACTGTATATAATGCAAATAGCTTTATATATTTGATAAAAATTATGAAAGAATCATTAAAAATTATTTATATTTCTTAGTATTCTCTGTCTTATTATTGCTTAAATTTATAAATATATTAATAATTTTATTCAGCAGATTTTTGGATTAAATTAGTTTTTGATGTATTAATTAAATCTGCATTAGATATATTTTAAGTTCAGTTTACTACTAGGTCTATTCTGTTATTTCCTGATGCTTGTTTTGCTTTGCTTTGAAATCTGCAGTTTAAATTTATTTTATTATATTTATAATTTAGTAATTGGTGCTTTTTAGATCAATATTTAATTTTGAAAATATACCAGTGAGGAAAAGTATGCAGAAAGCAACTTTAATGTTAAAAATTGAACTTTAAACTAACTTTATTTTTACATGCTGTCCCTACATGTTGTCTAAAACAAACAAGCTAGATTTAATCACTATATAGTGAAACTTAATTAACATTTTTAGATGAACTGAATAATACCAATGTTAATTAATTTGCTTTTTCTGAAGTAGATTAAATAATTTTTTCAAGAAATAAACAATGCTGAATGATTTTCAACTACATGGCGCTCTCATGATCATCCACACAGGTCTATAAAAGTAATTTTTTTACTGAAAGTTGTAAAACACCATAATAAGAAAAGTCACAAAAGCTTACTATTGTCAAATTGTTTAATAAAAATGCCACCAATAATTGCAAGGGGGGGCAAATTGGTCTACCATCTTGTATGGATAGGGTTTAAGAGACAAAATGGGTTAGCTCTAACCTTAAAATAGATTAAATAATAAATGAAGATTTGCTCAATTTTATTTTTAAATGAGTTATGTTTCAGAGCTAACAATATTTTGAACACAGCCAATATCATGTCCAACTTATCATCAGTTTCTTAATAAACATGATTTTAATATTTTTTGATATTATTATTCATTTGAAAATAGTTACATTATTATACAAAAATGTAGGAGTATATAACTAAGATACAATAGTAAAATTTAATAAAAATAATACTTAGACAAACATTTAAAGTTAATTAAAAGTCTCAATATTTGTAAAGCATAACCAGATGGCTCATGTGGATGCACACACCTGTCAAGCCATGCCCATGGTCTAGATCATATTGCAGATCTGCCTTAATAATGATGCTTTGATATATACCAAAGTTGCAGAGTTCCTCATTATTATCTTGTCAGGAAACTGGCTTTGTGCTTTGGTGTAGGTGTACATTGAAGCTAGAACAAGTACAGTGGTAATGTTGAATATGTTTATGTTTGACCAGTATATCATCTGATAATTGAAATATATTGTTAAATGATTTCATACACTGCCCATACAAGAGGTTTAGAGATGAACAGAATGTCAATGGCACTGCATTTTGAATGCAAAACTGGAGTTATTCACACAGTTTATTTTGTTTCCATTTGATAACTTCATATGTAGTTTTTTGAAACATTAAGGGCAGATGTGGCAAGTTACTTCAGGGTTGCTTGTTCAGTATCATTGTCTTGACTGAGGATGTCTGGGTCATTAGGAATGTTCATACAATCAAATTTACTTGTAAGTTGCTACCATCATTGTATGTCTTTACTCGAAACCATTTTAACTGGGTACTTCATAAGAAAGTTTGTAGGTAAGATGGAACATAAGTTATTTTTGAATTTAAGCTTTACTCAAAACATCGTAGCTATGAACAGGCTACCATATCACTAGTTTTGATCATAATATTTAAGGTTGGTCTAGACCATTGGTAAGTACTACAGAAATAATGTATAAGCTGGTATAAATTATTTTATATGTGCTGAAATTAATGTTAACTCTGTAATGATAAAATACTATGACTATATATAACAATATTATATAATAAATTATTTAAATGTTTTGTGTTGGCATAAATATAAATTAAAAAGTTAAGAAGTTCCACAACACTAAATATAAATTAAAAAGTTTAGAAGTTCCACAACACTAAATATAAATTAAAAAGTTTAGAAGTTCCACAACACTAAATATAAATTAAAAAGTTCAGAAGTTCCACAACATTAGTGTTGTGGAACTTCTTAACTTTTTTAATTTAATAAATTATTTGTAAAATTAATTTTATACATATATAGCTTGGTATGTAAAGATTTTTAATAAATAAATTTATGAGCATATTTTTAATTTATGATCTAATTGTAGTTAAAAGGATTCACAAAGTTATATTGCTATATATACTGTGATTTTATGTTACATACATAAAACTTTTTTAGAATAAAGACTCAAAATACATAAGATTTCATTAATTTACAAGGTATGAATTCTATTATTTATTTTTATATTAATTATGCAGCACCATGACTTCTTTATATTGACTAAACAATAAAAAATGCAATATATAACTAGTAAATATATAAAATTTAAAAATCAAAACAATTTTAAAGTCATGAGTTATAAATTTGATATTTTACAAAGTGTTATAGTCAGTAATAATCAATAGAAATATAACAGAGTACATAATATTAAACATATTATTATATAAAACATAATTAAAAATGTTTTTCCATTTCGAGTTGAAGCCTACTTCTATCGATATCTAGACTTTCTCACTCAATTTTATATGAATTGAGCGTGAAAAGTCATTATTTTATAAATAACTAAATTTTTTATGTTATGTTTGGGTTCAAAATAAAGATAAAGAAATGTACTTTACATATATATTACTTTATATTAAATTTATATAATGGTATATTTTTATCTTACAATCTTATCAAATATTGTTAGAAAAATGATATAAGTCAGAAATAGCCCATTTGTATATTGATTTTAAACAATGTAACTAAAATATAAACATATAAACATTTATAGATTAAAATAGCGGAGAAAATAAGCTTTTCAAAAAGTCTAATCATGAATTTACTAAGGTTTATGTTGAATGTATAATTAACTTTCAAACTGTTTTTTTGCACATTTTTACAAAAAATTCAAATATTTTCCAGCGATTCACCATGCGCATCCTGGTCTCAAGATAAGAACAAATGTTTATTCTTCGTAACTCTATGAAGTTTGTAAGAAGGTTTTGAGAAAGGCGATTTAAGCATTGTCGTACGAACATTTTATCTTTCATCATAAGAAGCTCATACTTATGAAGATTTCGAGTAAAGACCCCCAGCTATGCTAGATGTGTTAGTTGGGTTGGTATCTTATATGGCATTTAAGTTGGTAGTCACCAATTTCCAGATTAGCATCAGAGAGGGACAAATGTGTCTTCTGTTCTTGCAGTCAGAAAACCCTACTTATTCTGTCAAAACCAACAGATGGACCTTTTTGTTTGAACACATACAGAGAGACCAGTCCATGAGAACTTCTGTAAATCCTTGCAGGTAAAGGATTATGAAATGACTAAAATATTATTGAAAATTGTGCTCTAATTATCAGTGTAATATATTTCTCTATGATAAAGTGGCTCAATATCGAAGAAAGAATGTGTTCCATATTTTTAATTCTTACCTTATGAAACTACATAGTGCTCACAACATAATCAAGAGATATTTGTAGTGTACTTAGGATTTCTTTTTAATTTTGAAGTTTTTTGCATGTTTTGCAACTTAGAATGCACATAAAATATTTTAAGCTTTTAAATGGTAATTTAGAATTATTTAAAAAAATAAAACAGCAAACCATTTAGTTTTAACCATTAATAGTCATTACATGTCTAATCATCTATTGATCCAACCCCATATTTCAGTATATTACCATTACAAATTAGAAGTAGTTCAAGTGTTATTTAGTAATTTGTGAGGAAATCTTGATATTGTTTATGCACTTGTTCATTTATAGTGACTTGTGTTTTGTTGAATTATGTACAATAATTTTCATATTGGTATTATGAGAGAATCTGAATTCTAATATGGATGAAACATTAAAATTTATTCATATATAAGTCATCAATAGATTATTTTATTATGTTAAAAAAGGAAATTTTCATCAAAAATAGGTAAATAGAAGTGAATACCTAAATAAATAATTGTACATGCTTGAAAATGCTACTTGTTAACAACAGTTGTAATAAAATGTTGATATTTCAATTTGTTGTAACTTGTTTTTGTTAATTTAGATATCTATCTGATATATATATAGAGAGAGTTTACAACCTTAATTGACTACACATGTATATATTGTTGCATCGGTTTTCTTATAATTATCTTGTTGACTCTTAATTTATTTTTGAGTAATCATTTTTTAAAACTTACATGTATTTCAGCTTATCCCCAGCCCCTCCATCCCTGTACATCTTTAAGGTGATGCTCCTCCCGAACATACATACTTTGTGCATGGCCTCTTAATTTGATATGCAAGAATTGTAATAATATCTGAATAATAATAACATTTAAACTGAATACATTATAGGGAGCCTAAATTCTATGAGCTGAAGCATCCTTATATTTTCTTCATTTTAATATTGATTTGATCAAATCATATTTCTTCAATTATGAGTTTATACTAAAATGGAATATAGAATATTATTTAATATAAATATATAGATATTATTATACATTCAATTATTAAAATTAAAAAAAATTAACTTAAGAGTGCTTTGAATATTTCAATGTATAGTTAAAAGAAAATTGGCTTGCCAAGCTAACATTTTTACAAAATTAATCATATAAGCTTAATTTGAATGCCCATGGTATCTTCTCAATAAAAAATGTATTAGTTACTCGGATTTATAACAAACTACTTTACGAATGAGTTTTAAAATATTAAATGAAATAATAAATACAATTATTATAGTCTTTGACATGCAGTGAAATGTGCGTTTTTATATATTTGTTATTATATTACAATTCTTTTATAATAAAAATTATTCTTGTATAACATTATCTAAATATGTCTACTTTATATTTGTATTGTTATTGTATTTGAAATTCCATACCAACATATTTAGTTTCTTGGATGTAGTGGTTTTATTATTTACTTATGTGAACAAATATACCTTTTCTGTATATTGACTTGGTATGATTTTCATTTTCACAGTAATTGTACATCAATCTTTATTAATTATTCATATATATGAGTAGTATTGAACAGATTAAAATAAATTCACTTACAACATTGTTGTTGCTATCTTTTATTAATTTATTTAATTAATAAAGTTTGATGTACAATTACTGTGAAAATGAAAATCTTACGCATGATATCTTATTATAAAGTTTGCATCATTTTTATTTCCATAGATAAATAAATCGGACTATAGAATGGACTCGCCAGTCTCGTCAGAACATTCTGAGCGGATAGTCAGAAGCCCAAGCCCACAAACGGACAAAAAGCTGAAAGACATTCTTGGTGAGGTTCATGACAGTAATGCGGGAACAATAAGCACCAATGGAGTTCACACCGACGATGAAAACTCCATAATTGACAGCGACGTTGGGTCAGAACGACACTCGACTCAGCCGTCAACTCCCCGAGATGAACACATGAACGGCGATTTGACCAATGTTCTCGATGGTAATGCAGATTTGACCCAATCCGACGCTAAACTTCGCGAGGATACACCAACTAATTCACCTCGAGATAAGGAGAATGTTGTGCCGGAAAAGGTGCCAGAACCTTTCATAGAAGACGCACCACCAGAGCCGCATTCGGCGCAGCATCCTTCAAATGATTTACCGAAATTTTCTGGGCGTGGTGATGACCTGAAAGCAGGAGACTGCAACCTGGATTCCGTTAAAAATATGCCAGTTCTGCCACCTGCAGAGCCACTCGATCAGGAAAACCCTGTCCTTCCGGGGTCGTCAATAGAACCATCGGAGGTGGCGGGATCAGGTTCCATAGTTGATAGTGCACTTGATCCTTCGAGTAGTTCTGCAACCTCTCACGGTCAGGCGTTTAAAGAGGCCACCGCGTATTCCTCTCAAAAGAGAGATTCTGTTGGATCCCCCCAACCCAAAGAAGTTGTCAGGGAAACAGAACCAAAACAACCTGCCGAACCAATTAGTCGTAATCAAGACGCGATTCCACAGTCAACTGAGTCTGGAGTTAAGAAGCAGCAAATGTACTCCAACCAACGACCATCTGTTCCGGAGGTGCCCGTGCACCAGCCACAATTCCTCCCGGCTGACTTTCAATACAGAGTAGTTTTAACAGAAGAAGAGAGGATAATCTTTCAGCAACTTAAAGATGCCATTCTACTACAGGATGGTAAACGAGTTCTGTTTATTCAAAACACTGTCCGGAGAAATAATCATGTGAGTATTAATTCTGAATGTCCCATTTCTGAAAAAATTTTCGCAAAAATCTTTGTGTTTCTAAAAAAATTAAAAGAAATTTATTCATTCATTTATTGTTTTGCTAATATACTATTATAATATACATTTTGAATAAAATCTTTTACCTGCCGATTAAAATAATTCAGATCAATATAGAATTTATTTATTGTAATAGTCATTATTTTTAGACAATTTATTGTGTAGCCATAATAATTGTTTTTATTTATAATTATAATTATGAGTTTCACTTTATAATATTTTCATAAATAAGTGACTACTATTTAAGTAGAATGTCCCTTTAATACAAAAATTTATATTATATAATAGAAATGGATTTTTTTAAATATTAATAGACTACCATTTAAGTAGTATGTTGATGTTATAATTCAATTCCTTTCTGTTTGAGTTTTTATCTAACTATTGAATTGTAATAAAACCATTTTTTTCATTTTTTGTTTCATATATTAGAAGATGTTGTAAATTGGTCTTCATTTGCATATTATATATAATATGTTATTGTTGCTAAGGTCAATTTTTACACTCAATATTAATTGGGGTGACCTAGTATTTACTTTAAAGTCGATCTACGTAAGACTCTGATTTGATTTCTTTTAAACTATGCACAATTATTCTAAACAATTGTAGTCATCAATTATGCAGTTCATTGAGTTTGTTCAGAATCCTCCACTCTACCGACTGAATTTATATGATCCTGGCTTCACATTTTTACACGCTTAGGTGAATAGAGAGTATTTAAATAATACCTACGCCAGAAATCCTGGCTAATTGTAACTAACTGCTTGAATGTAATTGAAAATCAATACAAACTATGTCTTCACTACACCAACTGATGCTCATTATATATCTCTACACTAGTTGGTATACTTTTGCTGTAACTATTGTTTGGCAGAATTCTGGTATAAAACTTCACTCTATCACGACAAGTGTGTCAGAACCGCGTCATGTTGGATTATACTTCGATTCCACTTCCCATTCCTATTCATTAGTTTTTCGGATTTCCCCCTTTTAAATTACTATGCTTGCTGTGGGCCCGATGGAATCCCTTAAGATTGACGTTGGTGAATTCTATAACCCGGGACAATTCGAAGCTCACCACGATAATTCTGACAGTGGCAGTGATACCGAAAGTGAAACGATAGATGATTACTCCGCGCGTTCTTCATACGACAAAAACCCTGCTCCAGAACAGGTCGAATTTGTGCAGACCATTCCCCCTTCCATATCCAACACGTCGACAGTCTTTAAGACCACCAAGACGACGACTATTGTCCCCCAGCCTCCCGCTCCCACACATTCGAGGGACCTTCCATCCATTGCAATAGTTCACGTGAACAATGGACTGCCTCAATTGGATAAGACTAGTCACACATCGGCATCGATGCACAGCAGCCCCAGTAGCCGGCACACCTACGGATCCCACACCCCACAGATCGAGTACTCCCACAATTCGGGCACCTCCGATATGAGTCTTCGGTTGCCCCTGGACTCCAGTTGGGACCGGAGAAGTTTTCTACATCAAGACTCGCCAAGGGACTCTCTGAAGAGCTTTGGCTCAGGGCCAATGCGCGCCTATCACTCAGACCGCACCAAAGACAGGTCCTATATGGTTGCTCGATCTGGTCCAACTGGGCTGAAAAAACTCTTCGCGTCTAAGTCGTTTCTTACTGGTTCTCATATGAATTTTCTTGATGATGTGTTCCGTTGGCTTTATGGCACCTCTTACAGTAACCAACTTACTTCTAAAAGAAAGCAGGCAAGAGCTGTATTAGCGTCATCTTTTAATTCTTCCCCTTATTAATTAGTAATAGTTTCACTGTATAAGGGTGTAATTTGCGACTTTACGCAATCTATTTATAACTAAATTTATTTAAACTTATTGAATGATGCATTCTAATTTTACAATAACATAAAAACGAATAATTTGAAGGAAGTTTTGGAAGTCATATCGGTGTGTCCTCATTTTTAGTCAAAACAATATTTGTTTTGTTTGTCGTTAATTAAATTTGGCCAAATTTAAGTGCATCTATTATAGTTTATTTTGCCTTATTTGAGAATTGATATTGTGTTATACATTTTTTATCAATTCAATATAAAAGCTTGTAACATCTAAAACAGGTAAACTAGCATGTTTTAACGATATACGTTTCTATTTACCAGGAACAATGGGTCCGTTTGTTCAACATGTTGGAACCTCATCATCAAGACTTTGTTCTTGAACGTCAACGTGAATTTGAAACCAGATCTTCGGATCATGTAATTTACCTGCTTAAATTTTATTATTTGTTCACATTACTGATATTTACTAAATTATTTCAATTTCTAAACTTATACTTTTATAATTATCTTTATTAAAAAAACACAGAAGTATTAAAATCGGCCATGCGTGTTTTAAGTTTACTCCAGTTTGACACAAAATGTATACGGCACGGACTGCACTTCCAAACTGTCATATAACAGGATTCTAAACTATTAATAATAATTACTAAAACGTTTCAGTTTAGAGACTTCGATAATGTGTAGAATTATGTTGTTGTTCTTACTAAGCCTCGCGACGCATCACCTCATGCAGTGAGCAGCAGACATCTGCCTCAGAGGACACCAATCGTGCCTTCCTCGACTCAGAACTACTACCAGTCAAGACCAGCAGTTAGTCAAGTACCTATAAAACAGGTATACACTGGTTGGTATATATCGTACAATATAATCATTTATTTATCATCAAAATCTCTCTTTTTATCATCAAATTTTATTTATTTATCATCGATATATCTCTATATCATCAATATGTTGTCCTTACTGATTTTTCGCTCCTCACATCACTTCGTGTTCAGATCTCCCCAAGCTACCAACCAACCCAAAATTTGGGCAGTGTCCCGGTAGCCCGAAATATCAACTCAAGCATTCAGTCCGTTCAGTCATTCCAGCAGAGTCCACAGCTTCGATCTATGCCTCTTCAATCTTCGCTTCCTGAAGATTTGGATACAAGACGAAGTGTCGACAGTTTTCGGCCAGATAACAAGTAATCTTACACGTGCATTATATTATTATATATTTTTCCTAGAGTTAAGTCATGTGTTAGGTCAGTATTTTCATACTCAAAATTTAATACACGTTTTAATTCATGAATTTAATGATTTAAGAAACATTTCGACTAAATCGGGGGATTTAGAATAGTATGTAACTTGAACTAATATTGTTTTATACTTTTTACTCTACAGTACACTAATAATGCACTTGAATCACTTGCTATAATGGTTGAATTATTATTTTATAACATGCTTCTCAAAATAATAAAATAAGAAATTTGTTTTCCCAATGAAATGTCTAAATTAAAATTTAGTAAAAATAACCGTTTTTCGACTTTATCTTTCTGTTTAAGCTTTTATTTGTTATTCTTAAATCAAAAATTATTTTAAACAGTGTTGTATTTTTCTACTTTATTGAATATTAACGATTTTTGAGGTTTTTATGAAATTTTAATTCACTTTTAGATAATTATTTCTGAATATTTCTGATTTATTTATGTTGAAAAGATTTTTTTTAATTTGACTATTTGTCTATCAGCATATTGCTTCACTCTCACATTTTAGTAGTGAAAACACTTTATTGCAAAATAATCAGAAGTTGATATTATCTAAAACGATTCCAATAAGCTTAAACTTTGAAATTATTATTTAGAGTTTGCTGTAGAGTCGTTCCTACATACTACTTACGCCGTTGTTATATGGTTTGATGTGTTGCCATTTATTAGTTACAATGAGAACTACCAGAACGAGATGCGGCGGTTCTTCGATGTGGAAATGAACGCTCTTCATCAACAGTACAAGCAGAGGATGGCCCGAAATGACGCTACGGCCCAGATGAAGCAGCAACTCCTCGAGAAGGACTTGTATGAGTGTAGACAGTAAGTGCGGCACAGGTACCCTCCAGTTTGTAGTGCATTCATCATTGTGAAACGTGTGCTTTCCCCCGCCCCCCACAGACAAATCACCGCCCTGGAGGAAGAGAACACACGACTCCGCTTGGAGCAGCAGAAGTACTCCATGGAACTCAAGGCGTGTCAGACGGAGGTGGCCAACATGGAGAGTCAGTTGGAGGTGCAAGTGGACATCTCGGACACCTCCAGCCACCAGATCAAGCAGTACGAGGAGTCCATCGCCACCCTCGAAGCCAAGGTAACTGTGGACACACACGACTTCTGTCAAAGGCGGCTGTTTGTAACTTTCTCTACATTGGATTGGACAGATCCAACACTTGGAGACGACGCGCTGCGAGAAAGAGGTGCTCCAGCGAATACTCGATGACTACAACCGGCTGGGACGAGACTACCAGAAGCTCAAGTCGAACCTGGACGAGGCAGAGCACACAACCTCGGTGAAACTTCCGGTGTTGGAGGAGCAGATCAGACAACTCGAGAGGGATAACTTACACCTCAAGCGGCAGCTCAGTAGTGCTATCGATGACAGGTAGGGGGTCTCTTTTATTGTGTTATCCTGTTTGTTGAGATGATTTGATTTGACCTTCTTTTGCTGTGTGTTCTATACTCTGCAGGCGGTACTACTTTAGGTAAGTGTGTCAACGACACCTTATTAGATGTGCGTACACCTGCCTATCTATTCCTGCTATGCACCAGATTATCATTATCATTGATATCGTAATTATTAATTCTTCTCTAGATTGGCAAGCTGTTTCGCTTTAAACATAAGACAATGTCCGATATAAAAACGGACAAAAACAAAAAATGATTAAAATTAATTAAATTGACTTAAATTAACAATTCTCCAGAAAAACATGTTGTTATAAATATGGCATATACAACAATTAGGATTCGTAGAATGTATAAAATGAAAAGAACTTACTTGTGCAAAGATTATTGACCGAATTGTCCACTTCACAGCTCTATTTGTAAAATTATGGACCGAACAAGATTTCACGTTTTTGTTTTTTGACCTTTTTTATTTCGGACATAATTTAATTAAGGTTGCCGTTCTCAAGATTACGATATCAATGGTTTTTATTCGTTATCTGGAGCAGTTGTGCACCACACACTACATATCTATACCCGTAAACCATCTTTCTGACAACTTCATAACTCTTGTACTGTCTGTTTATTCTCTCTGTTGTATTATTATCTCTTTAATTATCTGTAAAATAATCAATAATTACAGAGTTGTGACGTAACTCATTTGTAAGCCCTCCTACAATATATCAGCACCGAACGGCAGCCTAGGAGACGCGCCCACTCTCAATCTCGAGCCCACAGTCCCGCCGAAGAGGTCGACTTCGAGCGATACAGTTCCTACGGCGGAACCATGCGCAGTGACTCCAGGAAGGAGTACCGTCCCTCCTCCACTGGACCAGAAAGCCGCTATCGACGAAGTAAGCGTCCCCAGAGTAATTCAGTACGTCTTGTTGTTCTTCGTCATGTCTTGCCCCGCAAACCACCTCCAGGTAGTAGCCCAATGCGACCGAACAGAAGCGACGTGTCCATCTCCTGCCTGCCCACGGGAACCAATCGGAAGTCCTGCATCCTGAAACCTACGGAGGACGAGGTGCGCGTCATGGAGCGTCGTTATGACGCACTTCACGAAGAGAAGAAGGCGGTGGAGGCTGACCTCTCGTCCGTCAATAGCTTCCGCACAACTAGACCGTCTCGCTTTGGCTCTGTACGATCTGAACAGGTAACATTCGGTTGTGTTTGTATAATCTATTTTTTTGAATATCACTTAATGATTTGTTACCTTTTAGAATCACCTTGAGAAGAAACTGGAAACCATTGACCACGAATTGGGGTCCCTTCGTCTGACTTTGAAGCAACTCAAAGTGTTGCATTGATTTTAAAACCAGTCGGACCATTTTATTTTAATAATTATACGACCATATTAATAATTTGATCTAATTTTACTCATTTCAGCTCGTGTTTCTTTAATAACATTGCGACAATTTACTAGAATGTGATATTAATAGTATCAGTTGAAGTCATTTTTGTTACTCAACGCATCAGAACATTGATATAGTGATCTAATTAATTTACACACATTATTCAGGATATCCCACCATACCCATAATATTAACTTTTCTCTAGACAGTAGTATATATTGTTAAAATGATCTAAAACATATTTACTACAATTTAATGTGCCTATCCAAAATATTTATCATTAATTCATTTTCAAATTCTATGTGGGCTGGTCTCTACAAATTGTATTATTGAGACGGATTAGACCTATTTATATACATATAGATTATATTGTTATTTATTTTTATTCATTATTTTACTTTGGCTGTGACTTAAAAGCTACATACATTATATAAAGATTTTCATTCAAATTTTGCTTCTTAAATTTACAATCAATATCAACATTTTGTTCCTTTGTGTTTACCCAAGACGCAGTTAGGTTAAAAAAATTATCTTTGCTTTGGCTGAATTAATGAAAGAATTTTAAACAGTTTGTATTGTATTGTAGCGAATTTATAGTAGATTGGTATTATATTTGAACGGTAGAGTCTTTAATTTAGAAAAAATATTAATTGAGGGATTAAATGCTGAGGCTGAGACAACATTGCTGGACATAAAATATTCTGCATTATATGTAAAATTACATCTAAAATCAATTGCTTCTTAATTGTTTTTTTGAACAATTTCCTGTAAATGAACGACATTTCAGAAAAGCCAAAATTGCCTATGCAGTAATATATTTAGCAAAATTTTCCTTTTTTAATATTTAAAGGGGCCAAGAAGGTGCTTTTATATACTGTAGATGTCGATTCTAGATAACGGAGAAAGGAAATAGATGTCATTTAATATAAAATATTTCAGTCTCTAACCAATAGATGAAATTAAAACAAAAAGAAGCATTATATGTAAGGCACTATTTTATTGTTCAATTGAATCTTTAGAATTAAGCTATTAATAGTGTAATTATAATAAAATATTAAATGTTTAGAGCATTAAATTTGTAAAATATTATATTCATATAACTAATTGTTATAATATAGAAATAACAACAAATATTTATCGCGTAATTTAAAATTATACAACTGTAAAATCCCACTACATTGCGGTCAAGCTGGTAATGAATGAAAAGATCATTTCATTAGTATCAAATAATGATTTAAAAATCTATATTAACTGAAAATTTCATACTTTACAAACAAATAATTATTACATGTTATGTTTGTGTTGGTAACTAATTAGGAATATCAATAAAGTATATGTCCGGAATATTGGTCCTATGTGTAAGAAATGTGTATCAGTCATGGTTATTGGTAACTGCTGTTGGTATGTATCTACATCAAGCCTAAAAATAGTTTTACATAGTTACATAAGTAAAATTTAATATTATTATAATTCAAGCAATGTAAGTTTTGTATTAATGGGGAAAGCTTGTAAATATTGAAAAATAAGGACCATATAAATATAATCTTGTCTATGTTTTATTAATCAATCCATATATATATACATATTAATAATTTTATAGGTTTGATGTACATATATTCCAGTCTGCATACCTTGCTTTTATGCTGGATATTTTAGCCTTATCCTATTTTTTTATATATTAAATCCACTGAAAGTCTGGATATATCCTCTAACTTTATAGGGCTACATCAATTGCAGACTGGCATAAATACCAATAGTCACTTTAATCTGTTAATCTGTTAATCAGTTTATTATATTTGAATTGCATGAGCTTTTTACCTTCTGTAGGTAAACTAATATTTTGATTAAATTTTATTTTCTAATTAAATTTTCTAATTCAGTCACATAATTCAGTAATGAATAGAATTTAAAAACACATTTGTTTTTGTCTTAGTCCACCCAGTAAAAAATATATTTTTATTTCTTAATATTTAATTCATCATAAATATAATTAATAATGCAATTAATTATAAAACTAAAAATTAACCACATTTGAAAATATAAAAAATAATTTCTAAAAACATATTTAATTTGATTTGTTCCCCTTATTAAATTTTTTATTTGTTTCATTAAAATATAATAAAAAATGCTGTTAATTATAAAATAATCATTTTATCCATATTGAAAAAATATAATTTCTTATGAAGACCAATACAAAACAAATACATTTTTAATGTTTTTTTTAAAATAGTTTTTTAAATGTTTATTTTTTATTTTATAATTATAAGAAATTTGCTTATATTTATAATGACACAAATGAAAAATTTTAAAATTATCATAGGGGACCAATTCAAAACAAATGTGTTTTTAAAGTTATACCTGTAATTCAGTAATATTTAAACTTCAATTAATAACCAAAAACTTTAATTAACAACAAAAATTCAAATAGATATCCTTACATCAAGATAATATAACATAAAATTTATTTTCAGTCTAAATCATTAATTGTGTAGGTTATTTCAAGTAATATATTTACCAAGCATTTAATATTATGCAAACTATTTTATATGTTAATATATAAATAAAATTTATATATTTTATATTTGCCTATATAATATTTTAGTTTATGTTCCATTATCCAATTTATTCCGCTACTTTATATAAAACATAATTTATTAACATTTTGAGATTATACAAATAAAATATTTCTGTTCTAAGAGACATTTGATGAAAAATATATTAATATAATTTTGCCTATATTATATGATTTAATTATTGTCTTTTTTATTACAAATTGTTTTAATATATTAGTTATCTTATCATCATTATTCATAATTACTCTAAACAAATTTTAATAAAGTTTAAAATAGAAAAATATACAAATTATTTTCATACATTATCTATGTTAGCAACAGAACTAGAATACCGACAGCTCTAGAATCTTTCAGAAAGATTCAAAAACCTTAAATTTAATGAATGGTTTTAGAACTATCTATATATACTCTTCCATAGAAGTTGAATTCTATATTCAATGGAAGTTGAACATTTTTAATCATTAACTTTGTGTTTCAATATTTTATTTTTTACCATTTTCAAATAATTTAAACAAGTTTACTACATTAATATGCCAAAGAATGTGAAAATATATATATGACTGAATGGTAATGTTATCTTTTTCTAAAAATTTTATTTGGTATATAAGCTTAACTTATGAATTATCTGGTATATATCCTTAACTTACAAATTAACTCTATTAATAAAGCTAAATATAATTTGGGTTTAAAAATTGTATTTTATTTAGGTGCTTATTTCAAAAAATAATTCCACAAGAAAGTCATTTCATTACTCACAATGATTTTGTTTGAATATTTAAGTATTTTCATATTTTTTTGATATCATGTGTTATTTTAATTTTATATTTCTGAAGAGATCAATACAATAATATTTAATGTCTTAAGTACACAGTAATGAGGGCATAATTAAATAACAAACATTTTGCCATAATTAAATAATATATAATATACATTACAGTCAATCTTACAATCTTAGGCAGTATACTATATATTGAAATTACAGTAAATATTTAAAGGAATTTACTTAAACAAAATGCTGCACCATCAATAAATAATGATTTATTTTTATATTGATTGATAAGAATTTTTATACAAAAAAATATTTTCCAAAATGAAAAAAAAAGATTACATACATTTTATTTCATTATAGACATGCCTATCAGAGAATTGCCCAACACATTCCATGAGGATATGTCAGAAGAACAATACATTGGGCATGTGATCAATATTAGACAAAAAAGGTTTTTACTTCCAGACACAGTTTCGCTGATAGAGATGGAGAATGGAGCCAAAATTTACATTGTAGGTACAGCTCATTTCAGTGAAGAAAGTGTTCAAGATGTCAAATATGTAAGGATCATCATGTTTTTTAATTTAAAGTATACAATGTTTAAATTTATTTCACCATATTGTGTTGTTTATATTGAAATATTTTTCCACTAGGTAATTGAAAACACTTGTCCAGATAATGTTGTACTTGAGCTTTGCAAAAGTCGTTCAAAAATGCTCTTCATGTCTGAAGAGGAAATACAACAACAGATTGTAAACAATAATATTATTACATTAATAAAAAAAGTAAGTCATTACACAGTATTCTCTTAATTAATTACTAACATTATCTCTGTAAAACTATAAAATTTTAAAAAGAAAATCTACACAAAAGTTTATATCATTACTGTATGTATAACCTGGTTATAACAAAATTGAAGGGACGGTTAAAATTGGTTTGTTATCAGGAATACTTGATATAAGTGGATTATGCTGTATTTAAAGTGTTTTATCATGTTAATGTATATAGAGAGTATTTTATAATTGTATTTTACTGAAGTTTCATCCATTTAGGATGGTGTTACCAAAGGTTTGGTGAATTATCTTCTGCTTCGTTTGAACACCTACATCATCAATGTAATGGGGAAAGTCCCTGGTATGGAATTCAGAGCGGCTTACAAGCAGGTGCTATTATGCTTTCATTGTATTTGTGTAAAATATTGTTTCTAGTGAAAATGTTTTTAAAAATGGAATCTATGATCAATAAATATGGTAAAATGACCTACCTTTATGATTCCTTTGTATTTTATATTCGATAAGTATAACATTTTACTACTTTAAGTTCTAGTATTAAAACGTTGTTCAAAATTAATCGAATTAATGTGTTATTGTGTGTAATTCTCTGACATATTTTTAGAATAAACGTGAACATTGTTTTTTCAGGTTAAAAATTTAAAGCACTGTAAAATTTTTCTTGGAGATCGTTCAGTTTCAATCACTATTAAACGTGCTCTGGCCTCGTTGGGACTGTGGATTAAATTGAAAATGTTCTGCTCAATTTTCCAAGGGTTTGGACCAATTGAGTAATTATGAATATATTTTTGTTCATATATATTATCTTGGTTCGCAATTTTTATATATAAATTTTAATGACTCAATATATGAATTCATTGGTTAAATTGTAATTGAAAATTAAATATTTTTTATATTATATGGTAGCAGTCATTTTATTTTAGAATATTAACCATTCATTTTCTTCATGAGTAACACATCTTTTGTCACAATATTTTGCCTTTGGAACGGCTAATAATCAAACCTTCGATCGATTTCAAAGTATCCGACATTTAAAACTTCATTTTTATAGGTCTAATTTGACATTATACGTTGTGTTTTTATTTTTTTAAACATATAGACTATTGTAATGTTAGCTTCTGACGTTTTCGGACATGCAGCGCGTTATAAATACATAATTATAATTATTACTAGACGAAATTTGACACTATAATCGGTTATTGTTGGAATCTTTACTTTTACTTTAATTATTTTTTAAGTAATACCTATTCTTTTTTGAATATTCATCAACTTTTGCGTTCCGAATAACCATGCAGTGTAGATAATTTTGATATTTCCATTATACGTGCAAGTCGTAATAACCGTTCGGTCCAAAGAATATTTATAAAAAAATAGTTGGCAACTAAATTTACACACTACTAACTATGACAAGTTATAGTTAGTAGTTTTTTATGGAGAATATAGACTTTGTATTAATAATAAATGCATTAATAACTTCCATGAATTTCGTATTGAATATTGATATAGATATATTATACATTTAATTAGAGATAGATAGATATGTATACATATAAATTAAAACAGTTTTTCCAGTTTTTAGAGCTTTTAGCATACATTGAGGATTCTTGTCGCTCGCTCTATATTCTTTGGTGCAGTCCCTAAAACCTATACTGCATTTGAGTAATAAAAATAATGTAAAATCATGATCTTTCGCTATCGGAAACTTTTTATTATTAATTAAGATATACTCCTATAAGTTACATATTATTATAGGTCTCATTCTTGTGCAAATTTGTATAGTTTTACTTTTCATATTAATAAAAAATAAATTTTTATGCTGTATTATACCCATACTCGACCATTTTTATCAATCGTTTGTGAAAACGAAATTACTACAATGATTCTTATCAGATGTCCTATCTATGTATTAGTATACTAGTTAAATATCTATGCGTAGCGTACATGTCTAAATAAGCGAGCAGGTTGCCATAAAAGGTGGAATTTTTTCTCAAAATTGAAATCCGTGCATGATCGCTTATTCGAAACAGAAAAGTATGACGAATTTAACGTATACTTTGGACACACAGTGTAGTAATGAAGAAAATAATTAAGTTTGTTTACAATACTTCACAGCAAGGAGATGGTGGAAGAAATGAAAAAAGCGGATCTTCTGGAACAACTAATGGCGGAACTATCGAAGGGATCGCCTGAATTAGCTCGAGTATTTGTCACCGAACGAGACGAATATCTCACCCGGTACATCTGGGATGTTGCTAAGAGACAAGACTCCCTCGGTGTCGCTGGTCCTTCGGTAACAGTTGCTGTGGTTGGAATTGGTCACATGTCGGGAATAAAGAAGCAGTGGTGCAGAGCCGGGGAGATTGTCAAGGAGGATTTGTGCAGGTAGATATTTACTAGTTGGTAAAAGTAATACGAATAATACATAATGAGTTGGTAAAATAATTAATCCATATTGTCTGGAAATATCTTTAGAGAAAACAAGATTATTACATTAAATTACAATTATTTTGTTATTCCTTAAAGTAACTTTATTTCGCATTGAATAAATTTCTTCTGCAACTATATTATTATAGTTATATTTCTGCAGAGCATTCTACAAGTATTTAAGTATAGATTAGTAGTACAACTGCTCAAACAGTATTTTACAATCCCAAAAATAAAATTTATAATAGAAAATTAGATTCAGATAGGAACTTGTTTTACCGCAGACTATCATGAAACAAAAGGGTACACTATGTTCTGTTTTGAACCGTAGATTTACTGGTTTGAAGGCGAACATGTCACTTCTATGCTACAATTCGTTTAACAATTTAGCGGATATTATAGTTGTCTTACATCTTCACAGTGCAGCTTCACTTGACTTCATGATAGTTTACATTTACAAAAATACCGGTCTATAACATTCTACTTTGCTATTATGAAATTTATATTCAATACATATATAGGGTTTCCCATAAGTAATCGATTGACATAGAACTTGTAATCACAATAGATTATTTATTAAAATAAATGCATGTTAACATAATATTAATAGCACAACCAATATAAATGTATATTTATAGAATGATTGCCTCTGGTTTTCAAAGTTTCTACAGAGTGCCTTGATATATTGTGAAACCATTCCAATAAGTGATGGACAAATGTTATGTTATTGCACAATTCTTCATCATTAGATAACCGCTGTTTGAGGTCTTCCACATTTTGACATCCTTCTTTAAACACCACCTCTTTTACAATGCCTCGAACCTATAAATCTGTGGGCGATAAATCAGGGCTATAAGCAGGCAATTCGATTCTACCCCGTAAATAAACCTGTGGTGATAAGTATCGTCTTCATTGAGCTGCTGTAATAATCTTAGGCACCACACCTTCAGACAGAGGTTATTCAAAGTCAACACTGTTGTTTATTAATTTACACAACCGCAACTTAAAATAAAATGTTTATCGGTTACTTATAGGCCAGCCTTTATATATAATATGCAATATATATGTATATTATAAGTTTCATTTTTAATTCGACCGTTTTCTATTTAGCGGACAATTTTCTATTTAGGTGGACTAGTTACTGAATGCCTTACTTGTTTTTGTATTGGAGTATGATTTTGATGGTATGAATTTGGAGGAAGGTGCAGAAATGGATTGGAGATTTGACAACATTGACAAGGAGGCAATAGAATTACTGAAGAAGCGAAATTACTCAGCTAATACTGCAAAAAATGATTATGCATCATAGAAAATTTAGTATATACGTCAGCGCGAAAAGTCCCCTCAAAATCTATTGAACAATTTGAGGTGGAAGAAACATGCACATGGATGCCATACTTTTTATATGAATTTAGAAAAAGGAAGAGTTTTGAGCTTTGACTTATCTTGAATTCGTTTTTTGTCTTCAATCACAATAAGTACAAGTTCCTCACAGAATCACGTTTGAATGCATTAGGGATGAGGGGTGACATGGTGATATACCAACAGATTGAACAAAACAACTTCTCTTTGCGCTTATCTACTTACTAGACAACCGTTTAATGTTGCGACCATCGTGAACTTCGAATCTCGGTTTGACATTTTCGAAGATTATTTTGTATACCCAGAATGGTCATCAAAATTCAATCCTGGAGGGATAGAAAGGAAAACCAATAAACCAGAATCTGTGAAGTTATGAGAATCGCGGACCACACCTGAAGAATTCTAAGAAAAGGGGGAAAAAGGTTCAAGTTACTCTCAGTTTTAGTGACTGTGAGTAAGTAGCACAATTTCCAGTTTCTAAATTCTGTTACTTTGGGCGTCATTTTCAATCATTTTTCAAGTTGTTATTCATTTAGGTATGTATTTCATTGGTAAAATGTAACTAACGAGAGGATATTTTTAGTAGGACACTTTACGAGTTTCTATAACTTGTTAATAATGTGAGTATGCGTAATATATTTAAATGGTAAAATGTTATTTTTGGATTGTCGAAGTTGTAGAAAGTTGTAGAAAGTTATGTTTCATTAAGCTTCTGCTACGGTATATACCAGTATATATTCGTGCTGTGTGCACATGCTGTTTTGTATGAAATAAAGCTTAGAATACTTCTAAACAATCTGATCTTTATATTTATAACAACACTTTTGTATAGACTCTCCTTTCTTTAATATGTTATA
The DNA here is from genome assembly GCA_034780395.1 of Vannuccia rotundouncinata. NCBI lineage: Eukaryota > Metazoa > Platyhelminthes > Proseriata > Coelogynoporidae > Vannuccia > Vannuccia rotundouncinata. The sequence goes on along the minus strand of JAUZNC010039991.1, from coordinate 30,625 downwards.
TAATTTTTCTTTACAGCATACCACCAACAAGTTTTTCCTACAAATTGTCAAAATATTCCTTGATTGTTGGCTTCATAAGTATATTATTTTACGCTGCCTATGGAGTCGTTCATCATTTATACAATTTTTTGATCTAACATTTTTAAAACGACTGCATTTTCATACTAACTAGGCATCATCGATTAGTGTTGTTCATAAAAATTAACATTTTTATTGTCAATATCAGTTTTATGTTATTCCAACACTGTTATTCCAATTTACAAATCAATACTTTTTTTATAGTTGACCGAACTGCTTGCGCATTATTTTATGACATTTTATTATTATTTATTATACCTATATAAGATTAAATTTGTATGTTAGGTATATATATATATATATTTTTATCTGACTTGTATTTATTATATTCTACTTATATATCTGACTTGTATTTATATGAAAATTTATATATATGAAAATTATGAAAATTTCACACAATATATGGTTGTTAAGAATTATCTGGCAAGTCCCCGCAGTACCAAGAATCTTGGAGGGATTAATCGAGATTGGTATCTAGTGTGTAGTTAAGTACCTACAATCTTTAATTATTATTATTATGTTTCAAGGAAGAGATTCATGAAATTATAACCATATGTTAGGTAATCAAAAATTTTATTTAAATGATTAGTATGACATATTAAATGAGGTTAATTCTCTACCGAATAGATAGGTATCAATTGTACTCATTTAATTTACATTATCGTTTAACAAATATTCTTTAAAAATTTCCAATACCTATTTGTACATTATTTTAATTGTATAGATTCGAGAAATATTTTAAAAGTGCAATTAAGAAATCAACAAACTAAAGATATATGAATAGCAATTTTAAAAGCTGCCAGAACTATTAGACAGAACTGACTATAAATATTCTAGAATTATCTTTCCATTGAAATTTTTTATGCATGGCTACTTTCAATAATATAAATGTTTTTTATAATTAAAAAATGTTCAATAATAAAAAATGTTAGAAATGTTTAATAATAAAAAAGTTATTTCTGTGTCAGTTTGTCAGGTTAATTTCCTGAAGGGAAACATTTATATTATATTTTATTTTTTTGATCAAAAATGGCATACCTAGTTTACCACAAAATGTGTATTTTACTTTAAAAGGGGTCGTTTGGTCGTTATCATTGACTTTATATTATTTATCCAGACAGGCAAACAGATCAAAAAAACTTCCAGAGCGCATTTCAATTACATACGGTGTTATTTTCGTTTAAAAGAGGGTTTTCAATCAATATTATTCGATTAATTTATAAATTTCATTTATTTTAGAGTTAATGTTTACTTCCGCCCATCAATTTGGCATTGATTATCGATATAGATATATTTCTCTGAGGAAGTTTATTACTATTGAATATTGGTCCGTTTGCCTGTCTAGATGATTAATATATAAGTAATAAATAGATAATTGGATAAATAATATAAAGTCAATGATAACGACCAAACGACCCCTTTTAAAGTAAAATACACATTTTGTGGTAAACTAGGTATGCCATTTTTGATCAAAAAAATAAAATATAATATAAATGTTTCCCTTCAGGAAATTAACCTGACAAACTGACACAGAAATAACTTTTTTATTATTAAACATTTCTAACATTTTTTATTATTGAACATTTTTTAATTATAAAAAACATTTATATTATTGAAAGTAGCCATGCATAAAAAATTTCAATGGAAAGATAATTCTAGAATATTTATAGTCAGTTCTGTCTAATAGTTCTGGCAGCTTTTAAAATTGCTATTCATATATCTTTAGTTTGTTGATTTCTTAATTGCACTTTTAAAATATTTCTCGAATCTATACAATTAAAATAATGTACAAATAGGTATTGGAAATTTTTAAAGAATATTTGTTAAACGATAATGTAAATTAAATGAGTACAATTGATACCTATCTATTCGGTAGAGAATTAACCTCATTTAATATGTCATACTAATCATTTAAATAAAATTTTTGATTACCTAACATATGGTTATAATTTCATGAATCTCTTCCTTGAAACATAATAATAATAATTAAAGATTGTAGGTACTTAACTACACACTAGATACCAATCTCGATTAATCCCTCCAAGATTCTTGGTACTGCGGGGACTTGCCAGATAATTCTTAACAACCATATATTGTGTGAAATTTTCATAATTTTCATATATATAAATTTTCATATAAATACAAGTCAGATATATAAGTAGAATATAATAAATACAAGTCAGATAAAAATATATATATATATATACCTAACATACAAATTTAATCTTATATAGGTATAATAAATAATAATAAAATGTCATAAAATAATGCGCAAGCAGTTCGGTCAACTATAAAAAAAGTATTGATTTGTAAATTGGAATAACAGTGTTGGAATAACATAAAACTGATATTGACAATAAAAATGTTAATTTTTATGAACAACACTAATCGATGATGCCTAGTTAGTATGAAAATGCAGTCGTTTTAAAAATGTTAGATCAAAAAATTGTATAAATGATGAACGACTCCATAGGCAGCGTAAAATAATATACTTATGAAGCCAACAATCAAGGAATATTTTGACAATTTGTAGGAAAAACTTGTTGGTGGTATGCTGTAAAGAAAAATTATATAACATATTAAAGAAAGGAGAGTCTATACAAAAGTGTTGTTATAAATATAAAGATCAGATTGTTTAGAAGTATTCTAAGCTTTATTTCATACAAAACAGCATGTGCACACAGCACGAATATATACTGGTATATACCGTAGCAGAAGCTTAATGAAACATAACTTTCTACAACTTTCTACAACTTCGACAATCCAAAAATAACATTTTACCATTTAAATATATTACGCATACTCACATTATTAACAAGTTATAGAAACTCGTAAAGTGTCCTACTAAAAATATCCTCTCGTTAGTTACATTTTACCAATGAAATACATACCTAAATGAATAACAACTTGAAAAATGATTGAAAATGACGCCCAAAGTAACAGAATTTAGAAACTGGAAATTGTGCTACTTACTCACAGTCACTAAAACTGAGAGTAACTTGAACCTTTTTCCCCCTTTTCTTAGAATTCTTCAGGTGTGGTCCGCGATTCTCATAACTTCACAGATTCTGGTTTATTGGTTTTCCTTTCTATCCCTCCAGGATTGAATTTTGATGACCATTCTGGGTATACAAAATAATCTTCGAAAATGTCAAACCGAGATTCGAAGTTCACGATGGTCGCAACATTAAACGGTTGTCTAGTAAGTAGATAAGCGCAAAGAGAAGTTGTTTTGTTCAATCTGTTGGTATATCACCATGTCACCCCTCATCCCTAATGCATTCAAACGTGATTCTGTGAGGAACTTGTACTTATTGTGATTGAAGACAAAAAACGAATTCAAGATAAGTCAAAGCTCAAAACTCTTCCTTTTTCTAAATTCATATAAAAAGTATGGCATCCATGTGCATGTTTCTTCCACCTCAAATTGTTCAATAGATTTTGAGGGGACTTTTCGCGCTGACGTATATACTAAATTTTCTATGATGCATAATCATTTTTTGCAGTATTAGCTGAGTAATTTCGCTTCTTCAGTAATTCTATTGCCTCCTTGTCAATGTTGTCAAATCTCCAATCCATTTCTGCACCTTCCTCCAAATTCATACCATCAAAATCATACTCCAATACAAAAACAAGTAAGGCATTCAGTAACTAGTCCACCTAAATAGAAAATTGTCCGCTAAATAGAAAACGGTCGAATTAAAAATGAAACTTATAATATACATATATATTGCATATTATATATAAAGGCTGGCCTATAAGTAACCGATAAACATTTTATTTTAAGTTGCGGTTGTGTAAATTAATAAACAACAGTGTTGACTTTGAATAACCTCTGTCTGAAGGTGTGGTGCCTAAGATTATTACAGCAGCTCAATGAAGACGATACTTATCACCACAGGTTTATTTACGGGGTAGAATCGAATTGCCTGCTTATAGCCCTGATTTATCGCCCACAGATTTATAGGTTCGAGGCATTGTAAAAGAGGTGGTGTTTAAAGAAGGATGTCAAAATGTGGAAGACCTCAAACAGCGGTTATCTAATGATGAAGAATTGTGCAATAACATAACATTTGTCCATCACTTATTGGAATGGTTTCACAATATATCAAGGCACTCTGTAGAAACTTTGAAAACCAGAGGCAATCATTCTATAAATATACATTTATATTGGTTGTGCTATTAATATTATGTTAACATGCATTTATTTTAATAAATAATCTATTGTGATTACAAGTTCTATGTCAATCGATTACTTATGGGAAACCCTATATATGTATTGAATATAAATTTCATAATAGCAAAGTAGAATGTTATAGACCGGTATTTTTGTAAATGTAAACTATCATGAAGTCAAGTGAAGCTGCACTGTGAAGATGTAAGACAACTATAATATCCGCTAAATTGTTAAACGAATTGTAGCATAGAAGTGACATGTTCGCCTTCAAACCAGTAAATCTACGGTTCAAAACAGAACATAGTGTACCCTTTTGTTTCATGATAGTCTGCGGTAAAACAAGTTCCTATCTGAATCTAATTTTCTATTATAAATTTTATTTTTGGGATTGTAAAATACTGTTTGAGCAGTTGTACTACTAATCTATACTTAAATACTTGTAGAATGCTCTGCAGAAATATAACTATAATAATATAGTTGCAGAAGAAATTTATTCAATGCGAAATAAAGTTACTTTAAGGAATAACAAAATAATTGTAATTTAATGTAATAATCTTGTTTTCTCTAAAGATATTTCCAGACAATATGGATTAATTATTTTACCAACTCATTATGTATTATTCGTATTACTTTTACCAACTAGTAAATATCTACCTGCACAAATCCTCCTTGACAATCTCCCCGGCTCTGCACCACTGCTTCTTTATTCCCGACATGTGACCAATTCCAACCACAGCAACTGTTACCGAAGGACCAGCGACACCGAGGGAGTCTTGTCTCTTAGCAACATCCCAGATGTACCGGGTGAGATATTCGTCTCGTTCGGTGACAAATACTCGAGCTAATTCAGGCGATCCCTTCGATAGTTCCGCCATTAGTTGTTCCAGAAGATCCGCTTTTTTCATTTCTTCCACCATCTCCTTGCTGTGAAGTATTGTAAACAAACTTAATTATTTTCTTCATTACTACACTGTGTGTCCAAAGTATACGTTAAATTCGTCATACTTTTCTGTTTCGAATAAGCGATCATGCACGGATTTCAATTTTGAGAAAAAATTCCACCTTTTATGGCAACCTGCTCGCTTATTTAGACATGTACGCTACGCATAGATATTTAACTAGTATACTAATACATAGATAGGACATCTGATAAGAATCATTGTAGTAATTTCGTTTTCACAAACGATTGATAAAAATGGTCGAGTATGGGTATAATACAGCATAAAAATTTATTTTTTATTAATATGAAAAGTAAAACTATACAAATTTGCACAAGAATGAGACCTATAATAATATGTAACTTATAGGAGTATATCTTAATTAATAATAAAAAGTTTCCGATAGCGAAAGATCATGATTTTACATTATTTTTATTACTCAAATGCAGTATAGGTTTTAGGGACTGCACCAAAGAATATAGAGCGAGCGACAAGAATCCTCAATGTATGCTAAAAGCTCTAAAAACTGGAAAAACTGTTTTAATTTATATGTATACATATCTATCTATCTCTAATTAAATGTATAATATATCTATATCAATATTCAATACGAAATTCATGGAAGTTATTAATGCATTTATTATTAATACAAAGTCTATATTCTCCATAAAAAACTACTAACTATAACTTGTCATAGTTAGTAGTGTGTAAATTTAGTTGCCAACTATTTTTTTATAAATATTCTTTGGACCGAACGGTTATTACGACTTGCACGTATAATGGAAATATCAAAATTATCTACACTGCATGGTTATTCGGAACGCAAAAGTTGATGAATATTCAAAAAAGAATAGGTATTACTTAAAAAATAATTAAAGTAAAAGTAAAGATTCCAACAATAACCGATTATAGTGTCAAATTTCGTCTAGTAATAATTATAATTATGTATTTATAACGCGCTGCATGTCCGAAAACGTCAGAAGCTAACATTACAATAGTCTATATGTTTAAAAAAATAAAAACACAACGTATAATGTCAAATTAGACCTATAAAAATGAAGTTTTAAATGTCGGATACTTTGAAATCGATCGAAGGTTTGATTATTAGCCGTTCCAAAGGCAAAATATTGTGACAAAAGATGTGTTACTCATGAAGAAAATGAATGGTTAATATTCTAAAATAAAATGACTGCTACCATATAATATAAAAAATATTTAATTTTCAATTACAATTTAACCAATGAATTCATATATTGAGTCATTAAAATTTATATATAAAAATTGCGAACCAAGATAATATATATGAACAAAAATATATTCATAATTACTCAATTGGTCCAAACCCTTGGAAAATTGAGCAGAACATTTTCAATTTAATCCACAGTCCCAACGAGGCCAGAGCACGTTTAATAGTGATTGAAACTGAACGATCTCCAAGAAAAATTTTACAGTGCTTTAAATTTTTAACCTGAAAAAACAATGTTCACGTTTATTCTAAAAATATGTCAGAGAATTACACACAATAACACATTAATTCGATTAATTTTGAACAACGTTTTAATACTAGAACTTAAAGTAGTAAAATGTTATACTTATCGAATATAAAATACAAAGGAATCATAAAGGTAGGTCATTTTACCATATTTATTGATCATAGATTCCATTTTTAAAAACATTTTCACTAGAAACAATATTTTACACAAATACAATGAAAGCATAATAGCACCTGCTTGTAAGCCGCTCTGAATTCCATACCAGGGACTTTCCCCATTACATTGATGATGTAGGTGTTCAAACGAAGCAGAAGATAATTCACCAAACCTTTGGTAACACCATCCTAAATGGATGAAACTTCAGTAAAATACAATTATAAAATACTCTCTATATACATTAACATGATAAAACACTTTAAATACAGCATAATCCACTTATATCAAGTATTCCTGATAACAAACCAATTTTAACCGTCCCTTCAATTTTGTTATAACCAGGTTATACATACAGTAATGATATAAACTTTTGTGTAGATTTTCTTTTTAAAATTTTATAGTTTTACAGAGATAATGTTAGTAATTAATTAAGAGAATACTGTGTAATGACTTACTTTTTTTATTAATGTAATAATATTATTGTTTACAATCTGTTGTTGTATTTCCTCTTCAGACATGAAGAGCATTTTTGAACGACTTTTGCAAAGCTCAAGTACAACATTATCTGGACAAGTGTTTTCAATTACCTAGTGGAAAAATATTTCAATATAAACAACACAATATGGTGAAATAAATTTAAACATTGTATACTTTAAATTAAAAAACATGATGATCCTTACATATTTGACATCTTGAACACTTTCTTCACTGAAATGAGCTGTACCTACAATGTAAATTTTGGCTCCATTCTCCATCTCTATCAGCGAAACTGTGTCTGGAAGTAAAAACCTTTTTTGTCTAATATTGATCACATGCCCAATGTATTGTTCTTCTGACATATCCTCATGGAATGTGTTGGGCAATTCTCTGATAGGCATGTCTATAATGAAATAAAATGTATGTAATCTTTTTTTTTCATTTTGGAAAATATTTTTTTGTATAAAAATTCTTATCAATCAATATAAAAATAAATCATTATTTATTGATGGTGCAGCATTTTGTTTAAGTAAATTCCTTTAAATATTTACTGTAATTTCAATATATAGTATACTGCCTAAGATTGTAAGATTGACTGTAATGTATATTATATATTATTTAATTATGGCAAAATGTTTGTTATTTAATTATGCCCTCATTACTGTGTACTTAAGACATTAAATATTATTGTATTGATCTCTTCAGAAATATAAAATTAAAATAACACATGATATCAAAAAAATATGAAAATACTTAAATATTCAAACAAAATCATTGTGAGTAATGAAATGACTTTCTTGTGGAATTATTTTTTGAAATAAGCACCTAAATAAAATACAATTTTTAAACCCAAATTATATTTAGCTTTATTAATAGAGTTAATTTGTAAGTTAAGGATATATACCAGATAATTCATAAGTTAAGCTTATATACCAAATAAAATTTTTAGAAAAAGATAACATTACCATTCAGTCATATATATATTTTCACATTCTTTGGCATATTAATGTAGTAAACTTGTTTAAATTATTTGAAAATGGTAAAAAATAAAATATTGAAACACAAAGTTAATGATTAAAAATGTTCAACTTCCATTGAATATAGAATTCAACTTCTATGGAAGAGTATATATAGATAGTTCTAAAACCATTCATTAAATTTAAGGTTTTTGAATCTTTCTGAAAGATTCTAGAGCTGTCGGTATTCTAGTTCTGTTGCTAACATAGATAATGTATGAAAATAATTTGTATATTTTTCTATTTTAAACTTTATTAAAATTTGTTTAGAGTAATTATGAATAATGATGATAAGATAACTAATATATTAAAACAATTTGTAATAAAAAAGACAATAATTAAATCATATAATATAGGCAAAATTATATTAATATATTTTTCATCAAATGTCTCTTAGAACAGAAATATTTTATTTGTATAATCTCAAAATGTTAATAAATTATGTTTTATATAAAGTAGCGGAATAAATTGGATAATGGAACATAAACTAAAATATTATATAGGCAAATATAAAATATATAAATTTTATTTATATATTAACATATAAAATAGTTTGCATAATATTAAATGCTTGGTAAATATATTACTTGAAATAACCTACACAATTAATGATTTAGACTGAAAATAAATTTTATGTTATATTATCTTGATGTAAGGATATCTATTTGAATTTTTGTTGTTAATTAAAGTTTTTGGTTATTAATTGAAGTTTAAATATTACTGAATTACAGGTATAACTTTAAAAACACATTTGTTTTGAATTGGTCCCCTATGATAATTTTAAAATTTTTCATTTGTGTCATTATAAATATAAGCAAATTTCTTATAATTATAAAATAAAAAATAAACATTTAAAAAACTATTTTAAAAAAAACATTAAAAATGTATTTGTTTTGTATTGGTCTTCATAAGAAATTATATTTTTTCAATATGGATAAAATGATTATTTTATAATTAACAGCATTTTTTATTATATTTTAATGAAACAAATAAAAAATTTAATAAGGGGAACAAATCAAATTAAATATGTTTTTAGAAATTATTTTTTATATTTTCAAATGTGGTTAATTTTTAGTTTTATAATTAATTGCATTATTAATTATATTTATGATGAATTAAATATTAAGAAATAAAAATATATTTTTTACTGGGTGGACTAAGACAAAAACAAATGTGTTTTTAAATTCTATTCATTACTGAATTATGTGACTGAATTAGAAAATTTAATTAGAAAATAAAATTTAATCAAAATATTAGTTTACCTACAGAAGGTAAAAAGCTCATGCAATTCAAATATAATAAACTGATTAACAGATTAACAGATTAAAGTGACTATTGGTATTTATGCCAGTCTGCAATTGATGTAGCCCTATAAAGTTAGAGGATATATCCAGACTTTCAGTGGATTTAATATATAAAAAAATAGGATAAGGCTAAAATATCCAGCATAAAAGCAAGGTATGCAGACTGGAATATATGTACATCAAACCTATAAAATTATTAATATGTATATATATATGGATTGATTAATAAAACATAGACAAGATTATATTTATATGGTCCTTATTTTTCAATATTTACAAGCTTTCCCCATTAATACAAAACTTACATTGCTTGAATTATAATAATATTAAATTTTACTTATGTAACTATGTAAAACTATTTTTAGGCTTGATGTAGATACATACCAACAGCAGTTACCAATAACCATGACTGATACACATTTCTTACACATAGGACCAATATTCCGGACATATACTTTATTGATATTCCTAATTAGTTACCAACACAAACATAACATGTAATAATTATTTGTTTGTAAAGTATGAAATTTTCAGTTAATATAGATTTTTAAATCATTATTTGATACTAATGAAATGATCTTTTCATTCATTACCAGCTTGACCGCAATGTAGTGGGATTTTACAGTTGTATAATTTTAAATTACGCGATAAATATTTGTTGTTATTTCTATATTATAACAATTAGTTATATGAATATAATATTTTACAAATTTAATGCTCTAAACATTTAATATTTTATTATAATTACACTATTAATAGCTTAATTCTAAAGATTCAATTGAACAATAAAATAGTGCCTTACATATAATGCTTCTTTTTGTTTTAATTTCATCTATTGGTTAGAGACTGAAATATTTTATATTAAATGACATCTATTTCCTTTCTCCGTTATCTAGAATCGACATCTACAGTATATAAAAGCACCTTCTTGGCCCCTTTAAATATTAAAAAAGGAAAATTTTGCTAAATATATTACTGCATAGGCAATTTTGGCTTTTCTGAAATGTCGTTCATTTACAGGAAATTGTTCAAAAAAACAATTAAGAAGCAATTGATTTTAGATGTAATTTTACATATAATGCAGAATATTTTATGTCCAGCAATGTTGTCTCAGCCTCAGCATTTAATCCCTCAATTAATATTTTTTCTAAATTAAAGACTCTACCGTTCAAATATAATACCAATCTACTATAAATTCGCTACAATACAATACAAACTGTTTAAAATTCTTTCATTAATTCAGCCAAAGCAAAGATAATTTTTTTAACCTAACTGCGTCTTGGGTAAACACAAAGGAACAAAATGTTGATATTGATTGTAAATTTAAGAAGCAAAATTTGAATGAAAATCTTTATATAATGTATGTAGCTTTTAAGTCACAGCCAAAGTAAAATAATGAATAAAAATAAATAACAATATAATCTATATGTATATAAATAGGTCTAATCCGTCTCAATAATACAATTTGTAGAGACCAGCCCACATAGAATTTGAAAATGAATTAATGATAAATATTTTGGATAGGCACATTAAATTGTAGTAAATATGTTTTAGATCATTTTAACAATATATACTACTGTCTAGAGAAAAGTTAATATTATGGGTATGGTGGGATATCCTGAATAATGTGTGTAAATTAATTAGATCACTATATCAATGTTCTGATGCGTTGAGTAACAAAAATGACTTCAACTGATACTATTAATATCACATTCTAGTAAATTGTCGCAATGTTATTAAAGAAACACGAGCTGAAATGAGTAAAATTAGATCAAATTATTAATATGGTCGTATAATTATTAAAATAAAATGGTCCGACTGGTTTTAAAATCAATGCAACACTTTGAGTTGCTTCAAAGTCAGACGAAGGGACCCCAATTCGTGGTCAATGGTTTCCAGTTTCTTCTCAAGGTGATTCTAAAAGGTAACAAATCATTAAGTGATATTCAAAAAAATAGATTATACAAACACAACCGAATGTTACCTGTTCAGATCGTACAGAGCCAAAGCGAGACGGTCTAGTTGTGCGGAAGCTATTGACGGACGAGAGGTCAGCCTCCACCGCCTTCTTCTCTTCGTGAAGTGCGTCATAACGACGCTCCATGACGCGCACCTCGTCCTCCGTAGGTTTCAGGATGCAGGACTTCCGATTGGTTCCCGTGGGCAGGCAGGAGATGGACACGTCGCTTCTGTTCGGTCGCATTGGGCTACTACCTGGAGGTGGTTTGCGGGGCAAGACATGACGAAGAACAACAAGACGTACTGAATTACTCTGGGGACGCTTACTTCGTCGATAGCGGCTTTCTGGTCCAGTGGAGGAGGGACGGTACTCCTTCCTGGAGTCACTGCGCATGGTTCCGCCGTAGGAACTGTATCGCTCGAAGTCGACCTCTTCGGCGGGACTGTGGGCTCGAGATTGAGAGTGGGCGCGTCTCCTAGGCTGCCGTTCGGTGCTGATATATTGTAGGAGGGCTTACAAATGAGTTACGTCACAACTCTGTAATTATTGATTATTTTACAGATAATTAAAGAGATAATAATACAACAGAGAGAATAAACAGACAGTACAAGAGTTATGAAGTTGTCAGAAAGATGGTTTACGGGTATAGATATGTAGTGTGTGGTGCACAACTGCTCCAGATAACGAATAAAAACCATTGATATCGTAATCTTGAGAACGGCAACCTTAATTAAATTATGTCCGAAATAAAAAAGGTCAAAAAACAAAAACGTGAAATCTTGTTCGGTCCATAATTTTACAAATAGAGCTGTGAAGTGGACAATTCGGTCAATAATCTTTGCACAAGTAAGTTCTTTTCATTTTATACATTCTACGAATCCTAATTGTTGTATATGCCATATTTATAACAACATGTTTTTCTGGAGAATTGTTAATTTAAGTCAATTTAATTAATTTTAATCATTTTTTGTTTTTGTCCGTTTTTATATCGGACATTGTCTTATGTTTAAAGCGAAACAGCTTGCCAATCTAGAGAAGAATTAATAATTACGATATCAATGATAATGATAATCTGGTGCATAGCAGGAATAGATAGGCAGGTGTACGCACATCTAATAAGGTGTCGTTGACACACTTACCTAAAGTAGTACCGCCTGCAGAGTATAGAACACACAGCAAAAGAAGGTCAAATCAAATCATCTCAACAAACAGGATAACACAATAAAAGAGACCCCCTACCTGTCATCGATAGCACTACTGAGCTGCCGCTTGAGGTGTAAGTTATCCCTCTCGAGTTGTCTGATCTGCTCCTCCAACACCGGAAGTTTCACCGAGGTTGTGTGCTCTGCCTCGTCCAGGTTCGACTTGAGCTTCTGGTAGTCTCGTCCCAGCCGGTTGTAGTCATCGAGTATTCGCTGGAGCACCTCTTTCTCGCAGCGCGTCGTCTCCAAGTGTTGGATCTGTCCAATCCAATGTAGAGAAAGTTACAAACAGCCGCCTTTGACAGAAGTCGTGTGTGTCCACAGTTACCTTGGCTTCGAGGGTGGCGATGGACTCCTCGTACTGCTTGATCTGGTGGCTGGAGGTGTCCGAGATGTCCACTTGCACCTCCAACTGACTCTCCATGTTGGCCACCTCCGTCTGACACGCCTTGAGTTCCATGGAGTACTTCTGCTGCTCCAAGCGGAGTCGTGTGTTCTCTTCCTCCAGGGCGGTGATTTGTCTGTGGGGGGCGGGGGAAAGCACACGTTTCACAATGATGAATGCACTACAAACTGGAGGGTACCTGTGCCGCACTTACTGTCTACACTCATACAAGTCCTTCTCGAGGAGTTGCTGCTTCATCTGGGCCGTAGCGTCATTTCGGGCCATCCTCTGCTTGTACTGTTGATGAAGAGCGTTCATTTCCACATCGAAGAACCGCCGCATCTCGTTCTGGTAGTTCTCATTGTAACTAATAAATGGCAACACATCAAACCATATAACAACGGCGTAAGTAGTATGTAGGAACGACTCTACAGCAAACTCTAAATAATAATTTCAAAGTTTAAGCTTATTGGAATCGTTTTAGATAATATCAACTTCTGATTATTTTGCAATAAAGTGTTTTCACTACTAAAATGTGAGAGTGAAGCAATATGCTGATAGACAAATAGTCAAATTAAAAAAAATCTTTTCAACATAAATAAATCAGAAATATTCAGAAATAATTATCTAAAAGTGAATTAAAATTTCATAAAAACCTCAAAAATCGTTAATATTCAATAAAGTAGAAAAATACAACACTGTTTAAAATAATTTTTGATTTAAGAATAACAAATAAAAGCTTAAACAGAAAGATAAAGTCGAAAAACGGTTATTTTTACTAAATTTTAATTTAGACATTTCATTGGGAAAACAAATTTCTTATTTTATTATTTTGAGAAGCATGTTATAAAATAATAATTCAACCATTATAGCAAGTGATTCAAGTGCATTATTAGTGTACTGTAGAGTAAAAAGTATAAAACAATATTAGTTCAAGTTACATACTATTCTAAATCCCCCGATTTAGTCGAAATGTTTCTTAAATCATTAAATTCATGAATTAAAACGTGTATTAAATTTTGAGTATGAAAATACTGACCTAACACATGACTTAACTCTAGGAAAAATATATAATAATATAATGCACGTGTAAGATTACTTGTTATCTGGCCGAAAACTGTCGACACTTCGTCTTGTATCCAAATCTTCAGGAAGCGAAGATTGAAGAGGCATAGATCGAAGCTGTGGACTCTGCTGGAATGACTGAACGGACTGAATGCTTGAGTTGATATTTCGGGCTACCGGGACACTGCCCAAATTTTGGGTTGGTTGGTAGCTTGGGGAGATCTGAACACGAAGTGATGTGAGGAGCGAAAAATCAGTAAGGACAACATATTGATGATATAGAGATATATCGATGATAAATAAATAAAATTTGATGATAAAAAGAGAGATTTTGATGATAAATAAATGATTATATTGTACGATATATACCAACCAGTGTATACCTGTTTTATAGGTACTTGACTAACTGCTGGTCTTGACTGGTAGTAGTTCTGAGTCGAGGAAGGCACGATTGGTGTCCTCTGAGGCAGATGTCTGCTGCTCACTGCATGAGGTGATGCGTCGCGAGGCTTAGTAAGAACAACAACATAATTCTACACATTATCGAAGTCTCTAAACTGAAACGTTTTAGTAATTATTATTAATAGTTTAGAATCCTGTTATATGACAGTTTGGAAGTGCAGTCCGTGCCGTATACATTTTGTGTCAAACTGGAGTAAACTTAAAACACGCATGGCCGATTTTAATACTTCTGTGTTTTTTTAATAAAGATAATTATAAAAGTATAAGTTTAGAAATTGAAATAATTTAGTAAATATCAGTAATGTGAACAAATAATAAAATTTAAGCAGGTAAATTACATGATCCGAAGATCTGGTTTCAAATTCACGTTGACGTTCAAGAACAAAGTCTTGATGATGAGGTTCCAACATGTTGAACAAACGGACCCATTGTTCCTGGTAAATAGAAACGTATATCGTTAAAACATGCTAGTTTACCTGTTTTAGATGTTACAAGCTTTTATATTGAATTGATAAAAAATGTATAACACAATATCAATTCTCAAATAAGGCAAAATAAACTATAATAGATGCACTTAAATTTGGCCAAATTTAATTAACGACAAACAAAACAAATATTGTTTTGACTAAAAATGAGGACACACCGATATGACTTCCAAAACTTCCTTCAAATTATTCGTTTTTATGTTATTGTAAAATTAGAATGCATCATTCAATAAGTTTAAATAAATTTAGTTATAAATAGATTGCGTAAAGTCGCAAATTACACCCTTATACAGTGAAACTATTACTAATTAATAAGGGGAAGAATTAAAAGATGACGCTAATACAGCTCTTGCCTGCTTTCTTTTAGAAGTAAGTTGGTTACTGTAAGAGGTGCCATAAAGCCAACGGAACACATCATCAAGAAAATTCATATGAGAACCAGTAAGAAACGACTTAGACGCGAAGAGTTTTTTCAGCCCAGTTGGACCAGATCGAGCAACCATATAGGACCTGTCTTTGGTGCGGTCTGAGTGATAGGCGCGCATTGGCCCTGAGCCAAAGCTCTTCAGAGAGTCCCTTGGCGAGTCTTGATGTAGAAAACTTCTCCGGTCCCAACTGGAGTCCAGGGGCAACCGAAGACTCATATCGGAGGTGCCCGAATTGTGGGAGTACTCGATCTGTGGGGTGTGGGATCCGTAGGTGTGCCGGCTACTGGGGCTGCTGTGCATCGATGCCGATGTGTGACTAGTCTTATCCAATTGAGGCAGTCCATTGTTCACGTGAACTATTGCAATGGATGGAAGGTCCCTCGAATGTGTGGGAGCGGGAGGCTGGGGGACAATAGTCGTCGTCTTGGTGGTCTTAAAGACTGTCGACGTGTTGGATATGGAAGGGGGAATGGTCTGCACAAATTCGACCTGTTCTGGAGCAGGGTTTTTGTCGTATGAAGAACGCGCGGAGTAATCATCTATCGTTTCACTTTCGGTATCACTGCCACTGTCAGAATTATCGTGGTGAGCTTCGAATTGTCCCGGGTTATAGAATTCACCAACGTCAATCTTAAGGGATTCCATCGGGCCCACAGCAAGCATAGTAATTTAAAAGGGGGAAATCCGAAAAACTAATGAATAGGAATGGGAAGTGGAATCGAAGTATAATCCAACATGACGCGGTTCTGACACACTTGTCGTGATAGAGTGAAGTTTTATACCAGAATTCTGCCAAACAATAGTTACAGCAAAAGTATACCAACTAGTGTAGAGATATATAATGAGCATCAGTTGGTGTAGTGAAGACATAGTTTGTATTGATTTTCAATTACATTCAAGCAGTTAGTTACAATTAGCCAGGATTTCTGGCGTAGGTATTATTTAAATACTCTCTATTCACCTAAGCGTGTAAAAATGTGAAGCCAGGATCATATAAATTCAGTCGGTAGAGTGGAGGATTCTGAACAAACTCAATGAACTGCATAATTGATGACTACAATTGTTTAGAATAATTGTGCATAGTTTAAAAGAAATCAAATCAGAGTCTTACGTAGATCGACTTTAAAGTAAATACTAGGTCACCCCAATTAATATTGAGTGTAAAAATTGACCTTAGCAACAATAACATATTATATATAATATGCAAATGAAGACCAATTTACAACATCTTCTAATATATGAAACAAAAAATGAAAAAAATGGTTTTATTACAATTCAATAGTTAGATAAAAACTCAAACAGAAAGGAATTGAATTATAACATCAACATACTACTTAAATGGTAGTCTATTAATATTTAAAAAAATCCATTTCTATTATATAATATAAATTTTTGTATTAAAGGGACATTCTACTTAAATAGTAGTCACTTATTTATGAAAATATTATAAAGTGAAACTCATAATTATAATTATAAATAAAAACAATTATTATGGCTACACAATAAATTGTCTAAAAATAATGACTATTACAATAAATAAATTCTATATTGATCTGAATTATTTTAATCGGCAGGTAAAAGATTTTATTCAAAATGTATATTATAATAGTATATTAGCAAAACAATAAATGAATGAATAAATTTCTTTTAATTTTTTTAGAAACACAAAGATTTTTGCGAAAATTTTTTCAGAAATGGGACATTCAGAATTAATACTCACATGATTATTTCTCCGGACAGTGTTTTGAATAAACAGAACTCGTTTACCATCCTGTAGTAGAATGGCATCTTTAAGTTGCTGAAAGATTATCCTCTCTTCTTCTGTTAAAACTACTCTGTATTGAAAGTCAGCCGGGAGGAATTGTGGCTGGTGCACGGGCACCTCCGGAACAGATGGTCGTTGGTTGGAGTACATTTGCTGCTTCTTAACTCCAGACTCAGTTGACTGTGGAATCGCGTCTTGATTACGACTAATTGGTTCGGCAGGTTGTTTTGGTTCTGTTTCCCTGACAACTTCTTTGGGTTGGGGGGATCCAACAGAATCTCTCTTTTGAGAGGAATACGCGGTGGCCTCTTTAAACGCCTGACCGTGAGAGGTTGCAGAACTACTCGAAGGATCAAGTGCACTATCAACTATGGAACCTGATCCCGCCACCTCCGATGGTTCTATTGACGACCCCGGAAGGACAGGGTTTTCCTGATCGAGTGGCTCTGCAGGTGGCAGAACTGGCATATTTTTAACGGAATCCAGGTTGCAGTCTCCTGCTTTCAGGTCATCACCACGCCCAGAAAATTTCGGTAAATCATTTGAAGGATGCTGCGCCGAATGCGGCTCTGGTGGTGCGTCTTCTATGAAAGGTTCTGGCACCTTTTCCGGCACAACATTCTCCTTATCTCGAGGTGAATTAGTTGGTGTATCCTCGCGAAGTTTAGCGTCGGATTGGGTCAAATCTGCATTACCATCGAGAACATTGGTCAAATCGCCGTTCATGTGTTCATCTCGGGGAGTTGACGGCTGAGTCGAGTGTCGTTCTGACCCAACGTCGCTGTCAATTATGGAGTTTTCATCGTCGGTGTGAACTCCATTGGTGCTTATTGTTCCCGCATTACTGTCATGAACCTCACCAAGAATGTCTTTCAGCTTTTTGTCCGTTTGTGGGCTTGGGCTTCTGACTATCCGCTCAGAATGTTCTGACGAGACTGGCGAGTCCATTCTATAGTCCGATTTATTTATCTATGGAAATAAAAATGATGCAAACTTTATAATAAGATATCATGCGTAAGATTTTCATTTTCACAGTAATTGTACATCAAACTTTATTAATTAAATAAATTAATAAAAGATAGCAACAACAATGTTGTAAGTGAATTTATTTTAATCTGTTCAATACTACTCATATATATGAATAATTAATAAAGATTGATGTACAATTACTGTGAAAATGAAAATCATACCAAGTCAATATACAGAAAAGGTATATTTGTTCACATAAGTAAATAATAAAACCACTACATCCAAGAAACTAAATATGTTGGTATGGAATTTCAAATACAATAACAATACAAATATAAAGTAGACATATTTAGATAATGTTATACAAGAATAATTTTTATTATAAAAGAATTGTAATATAATAACAAATATATAAAAACGCACATTTCACTGCATGTCAAAGACTATAATAATTGTATTTATTATTTCATTTAATATTTTAAAACTCATTCGTAAAGTAGTTTGTTATAAATCCGAGTAACTAATACATTTTTTATTGAGAAGATACCATGGGCATTCAAATTAAGCTTATATGATTAATTTTGTAAAAATGTTAGCTTGGCAAGCCAATTTTCTTTTAACTATACATTGAAATATTCAAAGCACTCTTAAGTTAATTTTTTTTAATTTTAATAATTGAATGTATAATAATATCTATATATTTATATTAAATAATATTCTATATTCCATTTTAGTATAAACTCATAATTGAAGAAATATGATTTGATCAAATCAATATTAAAATGAAGAAAATATAAGGATGCTTCAGCTCATAGAATTTAGGCTCCCTATAATGTATTCAGTTTAAATGTTATTATTATTCAGATATTATTACAATTCTTGCATATCAAATTAAGAGGCCATGCACAAAGTATGTATGTTCGGGAGGAGCATCACCTTAAAGATGTACAGGGATGGAGGGGCTGGGGATAAGCTGAAATACATGTAAGTTTTAAAAAATGATTACTCAAAAATAAATTAAGAGTCAACAAGATAATTATAAGAAAACCGATGCAACAATATATACATGTGTAGTCAATTAAGGTTGTAAACTCTCTCTATATATATATCAGATAGATATCTAAATTAACAAAAACAAGTTACAACAAATTGAAATATCAACATTTTATTACAACTGTTGTTAACAAGTAGCATTTTCAAGCATGTACAATTATTTATTTAGGTATTCACTTCTATTTACCTATTTTTGATGAAAATTTCCTTTTTTAACATAATAAAATAATCTATTGATGACTTATATATGAATAAATTTTAATGTTTCATCCATATTAGAATTCAGATTCTCTCATAATACCAATATGAAAATTATTGTACATAATTCAACAAAACACAAGTCACTATAAATGAACAAGTGCATAAACAATATCAAGATTTCCTCACAAATTACTAAATAACACTTGAACTACTTCTAATTTGTAATGGTAATATACTGAAATATGGGGTTGGATCAATAGATGATTAGACATGTAATGACTATTAATGGTTAAAACTAAATGGTTTGCTGTTTTATTTTTTTAAATAATTCTAAATTACCATTTAAAAGCTTAAAATATTTTATGTGCATTCTAAGTTGCAAAACATGCAAAAAACTTCAAAATTAAAAAGAAATCCTAAGTACACTACAAATATCTCTTGATTATGTTGTGAGCACTATGTAGTTTCATAAGGTAAGAATTAAAAATATGGAACACATTCTTTCTTCGATATTGAGCCACTTTATCATAGAGAAATATATTACACTGATAATTAGAGCACAATTTTCAATAATATTTTAGTCATTTCATAATCCTTTACCTGCAAGGATTTACAGAAGTTCTCATGGACTGGTCTCTCTGTATGTGTTCAAACAAAAAGGTCCATCTGTTGGTTTTGACAGAATAAGTAGGGTTTTCTGACTGCAAGAACAGAAGACACATTTGTCCCTCTCTGATGCTAATCTGGAAATTGGTGACTACCAACTTAAATGCCATATAAGATACCAACCCAACTAACACATCTAGCATAGCTGGGGGTCTTTACTCGAAATCTTCATAAGTATGAGCTTCTTATGATGAAAGATAAAATGTTCGTACGACAATGCTTAAATCGCCTTTCTCAAAACCTTCTTACAAACTTCATAGAGTTACGAAGAATAAACATTTGTTCTTATCTTGAGACCAGGATGCGCATGGTGAATCGCTGGAAAATATTTGAATTTTTTGTAAAAATGTGCAAAAAAACAGTTTGAAAGTTAATTATACATTCAACATAAACCTTAGTAAATTCATGATTAGACTTTTTGAAAAGCTTATTTTCTCCGCTATTTTAATCTATAAATGTTTATATGTTTATATTTTAGTTACATTGTTTAAAATCAATATACAAATGGGCTATTTCTGACTTATATCATTTTTCTAACAATATTTGATAAGATTGTAAGATAAAAATATACCATTATATAAATTTAATATAAAGTAATATATATGTAAAGTACATTTCTTTATCTTTATTTTGAACCCAAACATAACATAAAAAATTTAGTTATTTATAAAATAATGACTTTTCACGCTCAATTCATATAAAATTGAGTGAGAAAGTCTAGATATCGATAGAAGTAGGCTTCAACTCGAAATGGAAAAACATTTTTAATTATGTTTTATATAATAATATGTTTAATATTATGTACTCTGTTATATTTCTATTGATTATTACTGACTATAACACTTTGTAAAATATCAAATTTATAACTCATGACTTTAAAATTGTTTTGATTTTTAAATTTTATATATTTACTAGTTATATATTGCATTTTTTATTGTTTAGTCAATATAAAGAAGTCATGGTGCTGCATAATTAATATAAAAATAAATAATAGAATTCATACCTTGTAAATTAATGAAATCTTATGTATTTTGAGTCTTTATTCTAAAAAAGTTTTATGTATGTAACATAAAATCACAGTATATATAGCAATATAACTTTGTGAATCCTTTTAACTACAATTAGATCATAAATTAAAAATATGCTCATAAATTTATTTATTAAAAATCTTTACATACCAAGCTATATATGTATAAAATTAATTTTACAAATAATTTATTAAATTAAAAAAGTTAAGAAGTTCCACAACACTAATGTTGTGGAACTTCTGAACTTTTTAATTTATATTTAGTGTTGTGGAACTTCTAAACTTTTTAATTTATATTTAGTGTTGTGGAACTTCTAAACTTTTTAATTTATATTTAGTGTTGTGGAACTTCTTAACTTTTTAATTTATATTTATGCCAACACAAAACATTTAAATAATTTATTATATAATATTGTTATATATAGTCATAGTATTTTATCATTACAGAGTTAACATTAATTTCAGCACATATAAAATAATTTATACCAGCTTATACATTATTTCTGTAGTACTTACCAATGGTCTAGACCAACCTTAAATATTATGATCAAAACTAGTGATATGGTAGCCTGTTCATAGCTACGATGTTTTGAGTAAAGCTTAAATTCAAAAATAACTTATGTTCCATCTTACCTACAAACTTTCTTATGAAGTACCCAGTTAAAATGGTTTCGAGTAAAGACATACAATGATGGTAGCAACTTACAAGTAAATTTGATTGTATGAACATTCCTAATGACCCAGACATCCTCAGTCAAGACAATGATACTGAACAAGCAACCCTGAAGTAACTTGCCACATCTGCCCTTAATGTTTCAAAAAACTACATATGAAGTTATCAAATGGAAACAAAATAAACTGTGTGAATAACTCCAGTTTTGCATTCAAAATGCAGTGCCATTGACATTCTGTTCATCTCTAAACCTCTTGTATGGGCAGTGTATGAAATCATTTAACAATATATTTCAATTATCAGATGATATACTGGTCAAACATAAACATATTCAACATTACCACTGTACTTGTTCTAGCTTCAATGTACACCTACACCAAAGCACAAAGCCAGTTTCCTGACAAGATAATAATGAGGAACTCTGCAACTTTGGTATATATCAAAGCATCATTATTAAGGCAGATCTGCAATATGATCTAGACCATGGGCATGGCTTGACAGGTGTGTGCATCCACATGAGCCATCTGGTTATGCTTTACAAATATTGAGACTTTTAATTAACTTTAAATGTTTGTCTAAGTATTATTTTTATTAAATTTTACTATTGTATCTTAGTTATATACTCCTACATTTTTGTATAATAATGTAACTATTTTCAAATGAATAATAATATCAAAAAATATTAAAATCATGTTTATTAAGAAACTGATGATAAGTTGGACATGATATTGGCTGTGTTCAAAATATTGTTAGCTCTGAAACATAACTCATTTAAAAATAAAATTGAGCAAATCTTCATTTATTATTTAATCTATTTTAAGGTTAGAGCTAACCCATTTTGTCTCTTAAACCCTATCCATACAAGATGGTAGACCAATTTGCCCCCCCTTGCAATTATTGGTGGCATTTTTATTAAACAATTTGACAATAGTAAGCTTTTGTGACTTTTCTTATTATGGTGTTTTACAACTTTCAGTAAAAAAATTACTTTTATAGACCTGTGTGGATGATCATGAGAGCGCCATGTAGTTGAAAATCATTCAGCATTGTTTATTTCTTGAAAAAATTATTTAATCTACTTCAGAAAAAGCAAATTAATTAACATTGGTATTATTCAGTTCATCTAAAAATGTTAATTAAGTTTCACTATATAGTGATTAAATCTAGCTTGTTTGTTTTAGACAACATGTAGGGACAGCATGTAAAAATAAAGTTAGTTTAAAGTTCAATTTTTAACATTAAAGTTGCTTTCTGCATACTTTTCCTCACTGGTATATTTTCAAAATTAAATATTGATCTAAAAAGCACCAATTACTAAATTATAAATATAATAAAATAAATTTAAACTGCAGATTTCAAAGCAAAGCAAAACAAGCATCAGGAAATAACAGAATAGACCTAGTAGTAAACTGAACTTAAAATATATCTAATGCAGATTTAATTAATACATCAAAAACTAATTTAATCCAAAAATCTGCTGAATAAAATTATTAATATATTTATAAATTTAAGCAATAATAAGACAGAGAATACTAAGAAATATAAATAATTTTTAATGATTCTTTCATAATTTTTATCAAATATATAAAGCTATTTGCATTATATACAGTGTTTAAAACATGATGGCGATAAATAATTTAAAATAAATGAATGTTCAAAAAAATTTATCGTCAAGATTTATTCAAATTATTTAAAAAGTATAAATAGTTATCAATACCGAAACTATATACTCCAAATTTTTTGGCGATTAAATTAACGCGCGTTTAATTAATTCTAAGCAACTGAGGTTAAACACTGTTATTTAAACAAGTAATATATTTTTTTAAATAGTTAAAATTATAATCCAAAATAAACAAATGTTACAAATAAATGTACACAAAATATACAAAATAAACTAAATAATTCAATTCAATCTAAATTCGTTCAAAATCATTACATTTTTATATTAATTACTTCTATTACTTTAATTCTTATATTAATCAATGAGATTAAATAATATTGAATAATAAACTCTATGAAGATCCTGAATCGAACATTCAAACCCGACCTCATTAAATATTTTTAAAATGTTTAAAGAAACCTTAATATTTTTGATCAATTTTTTTAAATATGGAACAATTTTGAATAGCAAATTAAGTATGCTTTATAGCACTTCATAGTCTGATCATTGTCACTTCATAGTTAATAATAAACATGTAAAAAATTCGAAGATAAAATGCATTGTAAACGCGATAATTTCATAAAACTGGTTTTACAAAAAACGCATGGAAAAGGCATAGTGTAGACGCGCTGGATTCATGAAACCAGTTTCACGGAAAAACGCACAGGAAAAGGCACAAAAAAGGCATAGTGTGCACGCGCGGTGTTATATAAGCTCTTAGAGTAAAATGATTCTTAAAATGAAATTTTAGAGTTTTATAGTCCGCATACTTAGTTTTATTTTATAAATGGTTTTATATTGATATCGCATGCACATATATAAGAAAATTTTATTTTATTTTTCGTATTTCTCACCCGACGAATACCGTCCTCTTCAGACGGATATTACGGTTTATATATATTAGTATTATATATTAGGTTTTGAATAAAATGTCCGACAATTTTCGATCCTGATAAAAAAATCCAATTCCTCCGACAGTTACGGTTCTCGTCGGTTGAACGCATTTCGTAGCAAAAAAAGACATTGAAAAGAAAAAATCCTGATCCTTATCGATCGGAAATTTATAAAATTTATTTAAAATCAAAATAAAAGATATTCATTTTTCAAAAATTTACTAGAAAATTTAATTAAATATTTATATTCTGATCATATAAAACTAGTTAATACTTATAAAATATTATTTTATAGTAATTTTTTTAAATATTGTTTTGATTGTTAATTATGATTGTTGTGTACCTATTGTTTAAGTTTAATAAAATTATTATGATTTATATAAATTGTCATTTTTAAAAGGAAAAATTCGAAAAAATAATTCAACATTACTCAACTGCTAAAAAAATATTTTTAAAATGAAATTTGTTCGAATAAACAATTCAGAGTAGGTAATTTGCTGTTGAAATTAAAATAATAGTTATAGCAGGGACCGCGGAGCTGGTGGGGGCTTGGGTGGGCTAAGCCCGTCCCAGTTAAAACGGAAAATTCGGATATTGCCTAGTCGAAAAAATAACGAAAAATACCTCATAAAAACTCGTTCCGCGGTCCTTAAATAGCGTAGATTTACTCGAACTGACAGATCGCAGTAGATATCTAGTCGCGGGTGGCAATAAGAGAAAGGTGAATACAATATAATATACAAAATGAAATGAAATGTAGTATGTACCATAAGTACGTATAACACTATATGGTATTGTATCATGAAAGCCGCATAATCCGGATTTTAAAAAATAACTATATATAAATAAAATACTCAAATAAATAACAAAATGTGCCTTTTTCTGAAAAAGGAACCACATTATTTCGATATTTTCAGGCAGCTGCCTTAATCCCTCATATAGCTGGTAGTGGCACTGCTTATTTAATATTTTATTTAAGTAAATTAGATAAATTTATAATATAGAAATAATGAATCCAGTAAAAATACAAAAAAATTCATTTAATTATCTTGTCGTATATATATTATTAAAAATGTTTCAAAATATATTTTGTTGCAAAAATCAATTATAATTAAAGATTTTTTTTTGTTAAAATGTGTTTCTAGTATAGTCCCCATTATATTAATAGTGACGAATTATGAGTGAATCATTTTACTATCGCAATCAACACAGAACTTTGATCTCATTTCTTTATTTACCATATATACACTATTAAAAATGTCTCGCGAAAACGAGTCAGTCACGCGAGACAATAAAATTTTCAATGATAAACTTCCCATACTCCCAACAATTATTCAGTGAAATTAAAATGTCTCACGAGTCACCAATATTTTTACTGCCTCGCGAGACATGACATACCTAATGCCATGTCTCGCGAAATTTTTATTTTTAGCGATGTTCTCTGTTCTCGTATATAACTCGGAAATGGTTGAGTTAAAGCAGTATACAAATATATATATATAAGTTGTCATATGAATTTCGGGTTATATTTATATAATAAGGGAAAGTGGGGCAATAACGCCCATGTTATTTTCTGCCAATCTATAATGAATACCATCTTCACAATTTATAAGTACAATGTATTTGTAATGTATTTGATTTTCTAACCAAACATTTATTTGATGCATCAACATTGGACGCCATTATTTTGAATTGTGTATTTTTGCGTATGTTTATCTAACAATGTGAGCTGCTTATTTATCGGTATTTTTTCATATATAGGCATATTATGGAATAATTGAAGTTATTCCATCAATTATATGACCTTACATCACTTTATGTTCGGCAAAAAGTCATATTCCATATCACACAACTTTAAAATACAAACAAATAAAAACATAAACATATATTGGGGTAATTGCGACCAGCTGTACTAAGGTTTTAACTCCTGCTACACAGCTTCCGACTGATTATTTCTCTTTTAGAGATTTCCCCCCTTCCTAAAAAATATGATGCCTCATCATTCCAACGGAAAAGAAAATATGGTGTCGGAGATTGTGATAGCGTCAGCCAAAGAATATAAATTCGCTCGCACTATATTCTTTGGTGTCACCTATGACGCCAATCTTTTATTGAAAAAGAAGGAAAGATATACTAGCAAAACTTACCAAAGAAGCAAAGAAAACAAAGTGAAAACTGATTGCAGCAAGACCAAAACAAAACAGACCAAGACTAAGTCCGCATCCACAGAACAGACTTGCAAAGGAATTGAGTGCGGATCCACCTCAAGAAAGCAATTAGTATTAATATATAGTTATTGAAATATTATCATGCTATACGCACAAACTGTTTATTATTAATATTTTTGCTTGGTTTGTGGTGAATCATATGGCAATTCAAAGGACAAGGAGAAGTGCAGGGTACAATCTTATTGGGGCCATATGTGGGCACAATATGTTCATATGCACAGATGCTGACAATACGTACATTATAAGTTCCATCTTCGAGTTCTATTTCACGAAATATCAAACGTTGTTTATTATTAGTAAATCTTGGCTTTGACTTCATAGATTGTGTCTCTTGCGTACATTTCAAGGAAGACGATTGTGTTACCGGTCTCTGTTGTGCCGAATATTTGCATTTCATTTCTTAGTCGTAAAACAAGATGAAGAGTTGATTCTTTCTGAATATTACATTCAGATATAGTTCGACCATCTTCGAGTTGTCTTCCACGCAATATCAAACGTTGTTGATCAGGAGGGATTCCTTCTTTATGTTGGATCTGGACTCTGATATTTTCGTTGAGTCACTTGCTTCCACTTCAAGAGTGATTGTCTTACCAAACAATGGTCTGACGAATATTTGCATCTTTTCAAAATCTGAAAAATATTCAGAAATTTATTTTTACTTAACTCTCAGAAACGGAAAGTATTCGACAACCGAATTTACTATATTTCTTAAATATTGGAATAATTCAAAAACTTTTATGTAATGTAATATTTATGACTCTTGTTAAAATTTTACCGACATTCTGAACTTATATATTATGGAATGTACAATTTGGGCTATTACCCCATACATTGTTTATGAAAACATTTCACTAGTACATTATAAATATATATGAGGTTGTATTTTAACTTTTTTTGTTAGGGATAGGTATTATATTAGAAAATAAGCTGAAGCGTAATACATATATTTCATTTACATTCAATATTTTGTGTTGAGAAATATCGATTTTGATTTACTTTATGGTGTTAATCCGCCTCTTCCCTACTTAAAATATATTTCAATTTCGCTTATGTTACTATAATTATATGTTACTTACATTTTAACGATTATGTCCATATAATCTTTACTTAATAAGAATATAATCCGCACTGACAAATGTAATCTTTTGTCTTATTCACTCTTGATAAAGAATAACATGATATATAACTTAATAAACTACAATGATCCATTTATAATATTATATATAATAATATATTTATTTGAATAGGAACTTTCGAGTATCTGGATATCATTTATATATACTGCGGATATGGCCAATACTACAAAAAACTACAGTTTTATCGCCACAATTTAATATCGCCAATGTTTTTCAATTTTATCTTATTAATCTTAATATTGTACCCTATACAAATTAACATTTGGTTTTTATTTATAAACAAATTCATTTATTCATTAAATAATTTACATTTAACGAAATCTACGATTTAAAAATCAATACTTTTATTTCAAAATATATGAATTAACAGTGAAATGACAATGTTAGCATTCATTAAATAATTTTGTAAATTATACTCATGCCAGTATTTAGTGAAAATCATGACAGTACTTAAATGTATTATTTTAACACTTATAACTAATTAAAAATTTATCTTTCGAGTGCTCAATTTTTTACAAGATATATCAATTAAATATAATATTTCATCATAATCTCTTAAGCAGCAGCTTTATTGGTTAATTTATAGAGAGTTTTTATATCTGTGGACCTTGGAACAGATGATAGTGAAATACCAATATCTGTATGGTAAGAGCCTTAGGAGTGCATAAATTGAAGTGCTTAATATACACTATAACTATTGCAATCGTGCATTAAAACTAACTAATTTCGTGTTCATGTTTTGCGCTCCTTACAATTTCGTTCTCAGATATTGATTATTAGATTCTCTTCCAAATGTACACCAAGAAGGACCGGTCTGACCGGATACCGCTAGTAGCGGCCACTGATGAAGAAGGAATGAAATCGGGATATGACACTTTTGTAGAAAGATCAGATTTTCAGGTATTTTATCGATTATGGTCAAATTAATTTGTATTAAAAAATTAAAAATATTAATCCCAACTTCTTTATATTCAATTTTGAAAATAGAAGTCATTTTTAAAAATTTTCTTTAAAATATGATTTAATTTTTTATTCTCTAAAACTAAAAGTACTTTTCGTTTTCAAGGCAACCGCAACCAGTCTCCTTCTGACAGGCCCACGATCTATGCTGGGGTCAGATAAACATGTCTCCAACGGAATATCAAAAAGGGGTCGCCCCGTTCACAACAGGACAATGAGTTTTGCTGAGACCGTAGATCCTATAACTCTCTCTTGGAACAATATTAATGTCTACGCTAACATCACGGGAACCGGTGCGTGTGGAAGGACCTATGCTACAGGAGAAGTGAGTCAATTGCTTTTGTTAAAGGATGGCTCTTCAAATTATATTAAAAGCGCATGGAGGTTTACAAAAAAAGAAATTTTACTTTTATTGTTGCTTAAAAACTTTTGTTTATTGCTTAACAAACATTTCTCAACCCAACTTGAATAATATATAGTAATATGTTACTTAAAATAATCAATTTTGAATACAATTGTGGGGAAAATGTTTCAGATATATATATACCCCACATATTAAAAAGATATATATATATATATTATATGTTAATTGCCTATACAAATGTAATATATATAATCTGCACAGACTATGTAAGATAATTCCCTGAAAATTAACATTATATCAATATTTCGATTGTTTATAATCGTCTGATTACACATTATGGTTCTATATTGTTCATATGAAATAACAATATTAATCCTAAAATACCCTTTGAAACTTTAATTTATATAATGTATTTTAAAGAATCATGAAAAAAATTAAACTCCTAAAATTTTCGTAAATTATATGGCAGTCATTTCAAATATATCGTTTATATTGGTATCATTTTAATTAATCTTAATATATAATTTATATTTTATAGTGGGTACAATGATTGTATCGTATTATACATTTTCTTACAGAAATAAAAAAATTAATATTTTTAAAATATTTTATTTATTTTTAAATAATTCTAAACATAACCTGACAATTAAAAAAGGAGTGTGTAATTGGAATAGGCACATATATGAGATAAATGTTGCTATTATATATAATACGCGTATTACATAAAAATTGTAAAAATTCATTAGAAATACAGAAATTTAGTGCAATTTATAAAAAAAACTTTTTAGAAATATATCACGATTACTAATAACATTTTTTCAAAAATTCAACGATTAAAAATGAAAATTTAAAAAAATTTAACGATTTAAAATGAAAATTTAAAAAAATTTAACGATTTAAAATTAAAATTTAAATTTAAAAAAAATAAACGATTGTAAAAAAGATTTTTTTATTCTCAAAGATACATAAAAGTGAAAAAATATTTTTGAATAAATCATTTTTATTTTTATTTCTATCATTATATATTTTAAGGATGAAGGTAATTTTCTTCTAAAATTGAAAAGTATGTTAGATTCGCTAAAATATAACCGCTAAAGATTATAACTTTCGGAATTTAAAAAAAGATTCCCAATCCAGCTATAATCAAATCAAAAATGAATTAAACATTTTTATTTATTTAAAATTATTATGTTACCTAATTCAATTCTTCAATATATTCAAAAATCATTAGTAAATCACTATATTCAAAAATCATTAGTAAATCAATATATTCAAAAATCATTAGTAAATCAATATATTCAAAAATCATTAGTAAATCAATATATTCAAAAATCATTAGTAAATCAATATATTCAAAAATCATTAGTAAATCAATATATTCAAAAATCATTAGTAAATCAATAT